>LKNJ01007826.1:0-10973 GCA_002120245.1 Maccullochella peelii | reverse complement strand
ATATATATATGTTTATGTATATATGTGTATGTATATATGTGTGTATATATATATGTGTGTATATATATATATACGTGTATGTATATATGTGTATATATATATATGTGTGTATATATATATATACGTGTATGTATATATGTGTATGTATATATGTGTATATACACACACACATATATAAAAAATAATAAACAGTTTACTAAGTTATAGCATCACATGTAAATGTAATTTAATTTAAAAGTTACTTTCATTCTTAGTTTTCAGTAGTTTTGTATTTCTCTCCTCTCCAGCCGTCCTGATCACCTCCATGCTGAAGGACCTGAACGCTCAGGAGAGAGACACCATCACCTTCGAGGTCACCGTCAACCATGAGGGCATCACCTACAAGTGGCTGAAGAACGGCGTGGAGGTCAAGTCGTCAGACAGGTGTCAGGTCCGCAGCCGGCAGCTCACGCACTCGCTCTCCATCCGAAATGTCCACTTTGGAGACGGAGGAGAGTACCAGTTTGTGGCCGGCTCCGCCGCCACCGCCGCTAACCTGTTCGTTGAAGGTAACGTGAAGCTTGTTTTACACAAGCTGGAGATAACTTCCATGTTTGAGTGCAGGAGGCTGAGCTCACCACGGTCAGCATGTTGTCATTATTCTGAAAAGAAAGAGCCAGGACTTATTTTAAGGTGTTAAAGACACACAGCAAGTTTCCATCATGTCGGTTTTCTTCAAACAACAGAAAAGAGTGTAACCCAGTGCATGCTGGGAGGTCTGCTCATGTGATTAGGTTTCTTTAGAAACTTAGTTTAATGAGTTGAGTGAACAGCACATTCATTCAGAAGAGCTCATGTTTTTGAGTTCACAGGTCTGAAAAGAACCTCAGTTGATTTAACTCAACAAATAAAATGTGTATTTACGTTAAATAAATGACAAAAGACGAGTTGATTCCACTAAATTCCTATGTGATGTTTTACAGTGTTTATATCGATAGCTCAAAGTGAAACCGGGGTCGTGATTTGTCATTATTAAACTTCACTGTGGATTGTTTGTTTGTGGACTCACCTTGAGGCCCAAATCTGACATCGTCTGTGAAGAAGCCTGTTAGAAAAACTGCAAATTCACATACTTTGTGCTTTTATTGTCTCTTAGTATTATTTCTCAAATGTAGATCACTCTGTGGAATAATCACTGCAGCTGTGTTTTGTTGCTTTCAGCTCGTGTGATTGAATTCACCAAGAAAATCAAGGACATCAAGATCACAGAGAAGAAGAAGGCGATTTTTGAGTGTGAGGTTTCGGAGCCAAACATCCAGGTGATGTGGATGAAGGACGGTCAGGAGCTGGACATGACTGAAGACAGGTACATAGTGTAACTGACCTCCGACACTTTCCCTCCATGAGCAGAAAGGGTTGGATACGAGCTGTGTTGTGTTCTCAGGTATGTTGTGACAGCAGAGAAGTACGTTCACCGTCTGATGGTGCAGACGGTCCGTATGTCTGACGCCGGAGAGTATTCGGTGGTGGCCGGATCGAGCGTCGCCAAGGCCCAGCTGACCGTGGAGGGTCGCGACATCCGGATCTCGGAACCTGCCGAGCGGGAAATCACGGTGAGACGATCAATGTGCAGGTGTTAAAGCCGATTCACTGAAGTGGGAAAACGTGTTCAGTTCAAATCTGGACTCGCAGAGTAAAACTTGTTCCTGTCATGTGATTGTTGCTTTCAGTCTTTAAACTATTTAAACATGTGTTGAAGTCAGGTCTGTCCTCTTCCAGTCCACGTCTGGACGCACAGAAAGATAAACACATGATGACTGTAATGAACCCTTCCAGGTCCAGTTCAAAGCCTCTTATTAGCTTCACATATGGAGACTTTTTATAATAATACGGCTGTTTGAAGATTTATGATGGATTATATGTATGTTTGACTTTAGCTTTCTGTTATAAAATGCATTTAATTTGAGTTATAAAACAGTTACACAACTATTCAACTATTGACTCACAGCAGCCTGAAACAAATTCATAACATGCAACAAACATCCATGTAAAGTGACTTTTACTCAAACGTCTCACTGAGCCTCTGCCTTCAGGGCTCAAAACTTCATCTGAACTGTTTAGTGAGAATGTGAAGAAATTATATCTACAAGGAAGATTTAAAGTTATACATACACATATACTATATATACATATACACGCAAAAAATAAGTAGTTATAGTGCAAAACAGACTTTAGGTCGTTGGCGGGTGAAGCAAAGAGAAACGCTCATTACGTAGAATGGGACACAGCTGGAGCTTATTTTCATTATCGACTCATCACTGGATCATTTTTCTGACTAATGGATTTAATGAATGAGACTAATAGTAAAAAAAAAAAGTTCTTTAAGTAGCACGCTCATATATTCACTTTACAGACACGAAACAGAGAAAAGAGCTTTAGGAATAAATAAAAGATCCAAATCATCAGAATGAAGAAGAGTGTTGTTTAAACTTAAATGACAATAAATCGATAAATACTCCTTTAAACAAACCGGATGAATTCATTAGGATATTTCTGAACTCTTTTTGTCTCTCGCAGGTTCTGGAGAAACACCGAGCGACCTTCGAGTTCGAGGTGAACGAGGACGACGTGGAGGGTCGCTGGCTGAGGAACGGGGTGGAGATCCAGGTCTCGGTGGAGGAGAGGTTCAACTACGCCACCATCAGGAAGCTGCACCGCCTCACCATCTCTGAGACCTACAGGAGCGACGCCGGGGAGTACACCTTCATCGCCGGCAAAAACAGGAGCACCATGCACCTCCGAGTCAACAGTGAGTCCAGCAGGGGGGCGTTACCTCAGAGGGACGGGGGGGCGTTTACTTTATTTAAGACTCACGTGTGGAAAACTTCAAACTTCCATTTCTCTTAAAATTCTCAGCTGAATGATGCGACACTGATCGTTTCCTCAGTCAGTGCTCTGCGTGTTACACTAACATCTGCTTATTTTTCTTTGGTGCCTATTTTCATCCAACATTTTTAAAACCGTGAAATGAGTTTGAGCCTATAATTTGCACTTTTATATTTATCCAATATATCTGATGTAATTAAACTTCAAGAATCAAATCAGATTCTACCTAAATGAATCAGGAGATCGGTGCCTTTATCATTCAACAAATCTACTGATTTTCATGTTTCTCTTTATGAAAACTCAAAACACGTCATTATTTATTACTAAAACCTTTACAGACAACAGAAAGACTTTTCAGTAAAATAATCACATAAACTGTAAAATGTTTATATTCTTTCCTTGTATATTAATTGTATAAAATGGTGAAAAATGGCGTCACAATTCCCTGCAGGTGTCCTCTTGATCTTATAGACCAACAGTCCAAAACCGAAAAATGTTTTAGAATTGCTTCAGATTTTGGTGATTGTGTTTGATACAGTCAAAATGCCCCCGCCGCTGGTCAACCCTGAGTACTGCAGCAACAATGAAGAAACGTTTAGTCAGAATATAAATGGTCTCGCTGCTGCTGTTGATAATATTTTCTTGAATGATGGTTTCAGTATAAACACAGAGTCATGTGTATCACTGGCTGCTGGTGGTCACATGGTTCTTCCTGTGATGATCACTCCGCTTTGATCTGTTGATACTGTGTCATGTAGCTTCAGGTGAATAATGACTAAGTAGGACCAGTTCACACCAAAACAGTTCTCTTCTGTCGTGGCTTACAAAATCTTTTATTTCCTGTCTCGTTCAGTCCCGGAGCCTCCTCAGATCCTCCGCCACATGGAGCCCCAGTCGGTGGAGGCCGGTAAACCGGCTCGCTTCTCGGTGCAGGTGAGCGGCGTTCCTCAGCCTCAGGTCTTCTGGTACAAAAACTCCCAGGCTCTGTCTCCGGGCTTCAAGTGCAAGTTCCTCCATGACGGCAACGAGCACTCGCTGCTGCTGATCGAGGTCTTCCCCGAGGACGCCGCCGTCTACAACTGCGAGGCCAAGAACGACTACGGCACCGCCATGAGCACCGCGACGCTTAACGTGGAAGGTAAGACAGGATGTCACACCTGTTGATCGAAGACAAACACGAACAGGAAGTATTTCTAATCTCCAGGACGTGTAGAGATGCAGGTGTGTGTGTGTGTGTGTTGTAGTGTCAGAGGTGGTCTCTCCGGACTCAGCTGCCACCGTCGCTCCTCCTGTTGTCATCTCGCCCATCGCCAGCGCCTCGGCCCGCGAGGGAGAACCGGCTCACTTCCAGTGCAGAGTCCGCGGAGACGGTAAGAAACTGAACTCTTACTTAAAGCGGCTATAATCAATATTTTACTAATAACAATGAGCTGACAGTGTGTTCGTGTCTCTGGTGGTGAGTTTCAGCTCCTTGTTTATCTGTTCTGGTTCCCTCTCAGCCTCTCTGACACAGTTAGAGACCAGCTGGTGAACATAGTGGAGCATTTAGCAGCTAAAGAGCCGGTCCACTTGGAGCTCAGCTCCGTCAGGACGGCTTCATCACACCACAAAATCCAGCTGGCCACCACAAACCTTCTTTTCCTCTGTCCTCTGTCCAGATGTGAAGATCAGCTGGTTCCACAAGGAGAAGGAGATCAAGCAGTCGGACTTCTTCAGGATGTCTCAGTTTGACGACAACTGTCAGCTGGAGATCTCTAGGGTTTACCCGGAGGACGAGGGCGAGTACACCTGCGTGGCCACAAACGACGCCGGGACCGCGTCCTGCTCCGCCACTCTCACACTGGACGGTAAGTTTGTGTCCGTACCCCTGCACTGAACAGTAGTCATGGTTACCAATCATTTTTATACGGCATCAGTTATCATCTAGTCTTCAACACGGCAGATGTTATTGCTACATCCTGGCTTAATACCTGGAGATAAACTGTGAACATATTTAAGCTTGTGGCAGATAAAAAGATAAAAAATATTTTTCTGAGTAAAATGTATTGACAGCCCAATTGATCTGCCCACAGTCAGTGGAGTGTGAAACAAGTCATTCAAAATATTTAAATGTTTTACAGGGGGGGAAAAAGACAACAGTTAACGCAGAAACACAGTAAAATATGGCCACTGTCAGCTTCCGTAGCGTTCATATACAGCAGAGCGACAAATAATGGTGAAAGAATGTAGAGACAAATGCAGATGTTTTCACAGACTCGCTGAATGGTTTAATGAAAAAGGAAAATGGAACTGTTATGTTTTTGTTCTGCTGTGGTGGAATTATCAGATCACAACGCTGTATGAAACTGATCCCAGTGAGCACCAGTTCAGTGGTTTGAAGCTGAAAAGAGACAAAGAAGATGAATTTGGTTGATGAGCAGCGTTTTGATGACTGTATTGGCAGCCAACAACATAAGGATTTAACTAACTCATGCTTGTACATGATTTGGTGTAGGAATACCTTCATTTTTGACTGTTGGCATAAAGTCAAGGAACTTTACGCCCAACCACTGACCCCCACTGTGCTGTAACAGTATCACACTACTTCCTCCTTTGCTTCAAAGAAAAGGGCGTCCATTATTCTCACGGCCAGAGACATCACCTGTCAGAAAACGAAAAAAAAAGTTGTTTTAGACATTTGAGCAAATGACTGACGGTGTCATTTTCAGTTTCTTAGTAGCAGATATAAATTTCTTTCCACCAAACGCAGACTGGTTTCAAACTGAAAACCACCTAAACTGTGCTGACTGGGATGAATGTAAATCAAATAAAGCACATAAAGTCAACGAGCGTGCTTCCTTTCAGGGCAAAAACAAAAAGTGGACAGTCCTGCTGAGTCTCAGTGGCATGTCTCCACCAGCCTCACCAGTCTAAAGAAACCTTCCATTGGCCAAAAGCCAGTGTTCATCCAGCCAATCACAAGCTGCACAGTATCACATGGGGAGGTGGCACGCTTTCATGCATGTGTGTCCGGCATGCCGAAGCCAGAGATAAGCTGGTTCCTCAACCGGCAGCCAGTTCAGCCCACCAAGAACGTGGTGTTTCATTTCGATGAGGTGACGAACACCGCCATGCTCATCATAGTCGATGCTTTCTCTGAGCACGCAGGGCAGTACACCTGCAGGGCCGCCAATAATGCTGGAGAGGCCGCATGCTCGGCCACCCTCACCGTAACCAAAGAAGAAGAAGGTAACTTCAGGATCTGTCGGTTGCAGCCAGATTCCCTCTGAAACAAATCCATTTCTCTTCCTGCAAGATTAATTCGTCCTCCTCAAACACCTCCTTATCCTCTCCGGACAAAACACCTCCTGGGATGTCCCGAACCAGTCTGCAAAATGAGTCAGATCAATTAAAGTGTGCTTTAAATATTTTGTCAACCTTGATTCAACCAGCAAAGCCTCATTAAGATTAAAAATCTACTTTTCAACAGTGTCCTATCCAAGATGGGCAGCAATAAAAATGAGTTCATGGAACAAACAACATGCCACAAGCTCAGAATTAAACAGAAGTGTGATGATTAAACACACTTTACAGATTAATCAAATCAGACTTCAGAAATGTCTACCCAGAAGCCCATCTTCTAAGGCTTCATGGAATCCAAGATTGGTCGATATTGATATCAATTTGATATTTCATTTCCCCTCTCCTTTTATATAAACACATAACGCCCTTAAAACATTTTTGAAAAGGATCCCTTAAACGTATTTTCACAAAGAACTGTGACTAAGATCTCTGCTCTCTGATGGATAAATTATGGAATGGCGACATTACCCCAAAACTGTAGGTCTGCCGATAGTTTTGTTAAAGTGACCCTGGAATAAAAAGCTTGATCGGGACATCCCTCCGCCCTCCTCTGGATCTTACTAACCTCACAGTTCCAGAAAGAGGAACCACTTTGTTCGTGAATGCACCAGTTTGTTTGAATCCTGGGATTATCACCTTCCTCATCACTCCCCACATCAACAAACTCATCTCTCTTCATCCTCTCAGTCCTCACCCTCCTCTCTTCTCCCGCACAAGAAAACTCTGGGAAACGCATGAAACTCACATGTAAACCCTCTCTGTTGCACCTCCAGCAAACTCAAACCCTTCTTTGTCTGATTCACTTGGTGCCTCTGTGTTATGTGATGTGTGTATTACTTGCTCTTTATTTTGTTTTTCACTATGTTTTTACAGGTGTGTGTTTTTCACCTCAGAATCTAGTTTATCCAAAAAATATAGGTTCAAACCCAGTATGAGTCATAAAACATCTTTTTTGCAGACATATGGGACTCGAATCTGTTTGCCTTATGCATTTGGATCCCGTTGTTTTGATCCGTCAACTGAGTGAACTGAAGCTATTATCGCTCTTAAGTACAAGGTGTCAACAAATCATGAAAATACAAACCAGTTTAAGGCAGTTTACCACTGCAAGTAACAAAAGAACAAGTTGAAACAGCATTCAGGGTCTTCATCAGAGGAGAGTTTGCTTGAGTTGTCATGGCTGATGCTTCAGTTGCCATCATGTGACCTAAGTATGAAACGTTGATCAGGTAATAACAGATAACCCATATACGACCAGCAACCGAGCTGACCATGAGCTGCGGTTGAGAGCTCATGGAAACGCTCACAAGTGGACATTGAGTTAAGATAATTTTGTCAAACTACCATTTCTATAGTCAAGAATGCCCTTTGACACTCAATTTCTTAGTTATTTTACATTTCTTGTGCTCTTGGTTTTATCTCTACTTTAGTACTGTAGTTCTAGTAGATAGCTCTACTTTAATGGATTTATGTTTTCAAGTTTTGTTGAATGAAACATTTTGTGATGATGGCTTAAGTTTCCTCAATTCATGGATCAACCTTGATGGAACCCAAACACAGAAAATACATTTAAGTAGAGCAAAAGTTAGAGAGGTGGAAATCACCTCTTAATGAGAATGAATGTGTTAAGGTTTGAAGACCCTCACTGGATCTATCTCACGGTGTGCTGATGAAATCTCTTTCCTTCACAGTGACTTATGTGAGAGAGCAGATTGAAGCCAGGATTGAGCAAGAAGTCAAAGGTGAGGTCACATCACATTTCTGACCATCATATACCAACACCAGATTTGCATCACACATGAAAAGCAGGCACAATGGAAAAGGGACAGTTTAACCAGATTTCTGTTTTACTTGATTAATTTTTCACTTCGAAAGTAGTCTGTCAGCGGGTAACTTTGATCCAAGCTTTGGCTCATTGAAGATGGTTTTCAAGTGAAGAAACTGTTGAGAAAGTGGAGAAAAAAACAGATGTGTGGGTGCATGTGTTATGGATTATTTGGATTATGGTTGGCCTGCATTCACAGACTGCTTTTGGAGTTATGTAAATATGTCATTATGTTGAATTCTCCCTTTAAATGATCTTTTCCCAGCAGCATGTCATCTTTATGTGTCTTGACAGAAAAGTCATTTTGTCTGTATTATTCTACCTGCTCTTATTCTGATAATATTCCATGGTTTCCCCCAGGCAAGCACTGGTAGAACTTGCTTGTACCAGTTTTTGACACTTGCGGTTTGCATCCAAAAGTTCGTTTTGTTTTGGCATGAAGGTTCCTTTGATCTTTTCCCAGAAAAGGTGCAGGATATGTATCTTTTAAAGCTTCCGGATTTGAAATGCCCTTTAAAAGATATGGCGGTTCACTGCATCTGGAACTGATACCTTCCTCCTGCAAAATATTTCTTAGCCTGGCTTGCAGATAGTGGGATGTGATTCCTGTGGTTTGCACTCTAAATAACACCAGTAAACTATATTAGTTCGAATAAACGCCTTCTCACCCAATTTTACAGCTTCATTTGTTTAAGTTTTGGAATATAAGATATGTCTTGGAGAGCTTTGCCTCTCATTGATACTTGTGCATCATTCATTTCCTCTTAAGTTTAAGGATTAGAAAGGGCGTTTATTCTCCTGTCTGCAAGTCAGGTAAGGAATATTCTAGTATAAAGCCAAAGCAAAAGTAAAACAAGCGAATGTTAGCAGCCCATCTTGGAAATATTATGCTTTTTTAATGATAATAAAATAATTTATGTTTTGAAGAAATTTCCACAGACGAAGGATCAAAACTTCCTGCAGGTTTCTAATAAAAAGAATCAAGTCTTGCGTTTATTCGAACAAATATGGTGAGTGAAATTATTTCTTATGGCATTGTGACTCCCAGCATGCATTTAATATTTCAATTAATGATTCATTCAAATCCTTTTCTCTCTTTTTACCCCTGGAGGCTGTGTTGTTCTGACAGTTGTCTGTTCTGTTTGCAGAGCTGTTTTATCATGAAAGCAAAGAAGGAACACCGCACAGCAGCACAGAACTCACCGGCACTCGACAGCTGAGAGGAGCCTTCTCTGACACCGAGGACTTCCTAGATCATGGCCTGGTGTCGGCCAATCGCTGCTCCAGCAGAACCTCCTCCATCACCTCTTGGACGGAGAATATCAAACCTTCTTTCACAAAGAAACTCAAGTTCCAGTCAGTCGTAGAAGGAGAACCAGTGGAGTTAAAGTGTAAACTGGTTGCTTGCCCTCCGCCAACTATTCTCTGGTTTCATAATAATAGATCAATTCCTAAAGAGCGTAGACGTAGGATCTGTACTGACAGCAGAATGCACATGCACACTACCAGCCTAGTTATCGATAGTATCAAAGAGAAGGACTCAGGCAGCTATAAAGTAATGGCGATAAACACGGAGGGTTCTGCTGAGTCCACAGCATCACTTTTGGTGTCGCTGAGGGAAGAGCAGTCTGCTAACTACCTGGGATTTGTTAGACGCTCTGCCAAAGCTCATGAAAGCATAGACACCATGGCAGAGGAGAGGAAAGAGAGGAAGTTTAGGGTCGACCTCAGGTGTGTAGGGTCTCCATTTGACAAGATGTCCAAAGTCCATCAGGGAAGATCTAGATCTAAGAACTCTCTGGTGCGTACTGTGTACTTTAAGTCCAGTTCCCAATCAAAAGAAAAAGAGGCAGAGAAAGAGTCGAAACATTTGGAGACTGCTTCTGAGCGTGCCCCGTCCCCTCCACCCATGTTTGAAAGGTCTGAGCGCTTTAACGACAGATTCAGTGATATCTACTGTGACCGGCCCACCGGTGCCAGGTTCAGTGACAAGTTCAGTGACAGGTGCAGCGACAGATACAGCGAGAGGTTCAGTGACACTGAGAGCCTTCACAACGAGGTAAGAACAAAACTTAGCACACTCCAAAAAGCTGTCAAACAGAAGAAGAGGTTTTCTATGTCTACCATGTCCTCCTCTGAGTTTGAGTTAGAATCAGTTGCCAGCGAGTTGAGCTATGCAGATTATGTGGAGAGGCTCAGGGTCAAGCCTGCCTCTCTGCCTGATGTCCAGCATTTCAATCGACCCTTCGATTTGGGGGAGAGTCATAGGGAGTTTCAAGGTAAAACCTCAAGCAGGGAGTCTTCCCGTTCTCGTGTGAGGCATTCGTTTGAGCCCCAGTCCAGAACCAGAGCAATTCAAATTATGAGAGGTGAGTTGGTTGATACACTGGTGCCAGAGACAGAAAGGAAACTGGGTGAAAGATATTCAGAGACACTGAAGGATAAAGAAGTTGAGAGTTTTGTTGAATCTCAGGCAGATGTCAGATTCAAGCAGATGATAAGTGAACATCACAGTGCGGTTGCTGATCAAAAGGTGGAGGCTGCAAAGGTTGAGTTCGAGCTACGTCGCCCTGAAGTCGCATACTCTGAAACATTAGCTTATCCAGAAACTACGCCGTACACTGAAAGAAGGGAATCTGTTAGAATTGTGCCTACTCAAGAGTCACTCATGGAGTCACCCAGGCTTGTCACATCTATCAGGGAGAAGTTCCTTAGTGAAACAGTAACGCGAGAAGACATAGCAACAACAGAAACAGTTGAGCCATATGAAGAGGAGTGTTCAGGGGAGTCTTTGAGAGCTCAGTATGAGAAGAGCCTGGAAGCTGAACGGATGGAGTGTGAGGAAAAACTCCTTGCCCTGCGGATCATGAAATGGCAACAAGGGAGTAGGATGTCAGAAGAGGAGACATTTCACCCTGAAACTGATCTGCCCATGCCAGGA
>LKNJ01007825.1:0-10974 GCA_002120245.1 Maccullochella peelii | reverse complement strand
CTATCCAGTTTAGCGTCAGCTTTTCAACAGCCAGCATTCACACCGCAATTTCTTCAGAAATTGCCTTTTCTAGTATTAACATTGTAGTTTTTATTTAATTTAATACTATTATACTAATGTACTAATTTATACTAATTACTCATTCAGGTTGAGGATAGTGCATGTGCATTGAACAGATGTAGATTGAGCCAGAGCCAGGATGCCAGTGCCAACCCAATTTTTGATTATTTTGAGGCCAAAGTCAAGAGACCTAGATATGTTCTTCAGTTTCCACCCCCAACTAAAGTGTGAAAAGTATGTGGTGCAGAAGGTTTTCTTCTGTAAAGATGGGACCAACAAGAAGTGGCTGTCATACAGTGAAGAGAACCATGCTTTTTTCTGCTTCATTTGTATGGCATTTGCAAACCTCACAGAGAACAGCCCTTTCACATGAATGGAAGGGCAGACTGGAAGCATATTCATCAGAGAGTGGAAGAGCATGAGAAGAGGGTTATGCATAAAGGTTATGGTGAGGCCTACTTTCTAAAGTCCTCCAAAGGTAACACTGAGAGCCTGTTCATCTTCAGTTACATGTCTGCTCATAGAGAGCAAGTGCACAGAAGAAGACAAGTGCTAGAGCGCATTATAGATGTTGGTAAATTCATAGGCAAGAGGGGTCTGAGCTACAGAGGCATGCAGTCTGAAGCAGCTTATATGATAGATGACAGCAGCATTGACCATGGTAACATTTTAGAGATGATCATTCTGCCTCACTGCCTGCATAGAGAAAAGCAAAAAACATGAGTCTGGTTCAAGAGGGGGCAGATGCTCTCTAATCACTCTATTATCAAAGACTACCATCAATAATGGCATTACCACAATCCAACACACAATGCCAAGTGGCAAGTGAGACCCAGGAAGCTGGTTTGTTTTCAGTCCAGATTGACACTATATGTGACGATACGTGATGAACGTCATCCATGAGAAGCTTGTGGCTGTGGTGAAATGCGAGGCATCCACTGGACAATACTTTGTACTGAGTGAAGTACTGGAAAACATGAAGCTTGACATCAGCAAGTACATTGGCAATTCCACTGATGGAGCCTCCAGTATGCAAAGCCAGTATAAAGGCTTCTTTGCCCTGCTCTGTGCAAAGTCCACCTATTAAGTGCATGTCTGCTTGCATACATTTTGAATTGTTGTTTTGGCAAACACAACAGAAGGTGTCTTGGCAAGTGGGTCACTTTTTTCTCTGAGTAACAACATAGATGTGTTTTTCTGTCAATCTAGAGTATGAACATTTGGGAGAAGGAGAGCAAGGACATCTTGCTCCAATTGAAGAGAAGCTGGTGGACTAAAGACAGTGCCTTAAAGAAGGTCTTTGGAGCTTTTGGAAATCCAGATGAGGGTCCTTCTCACTCTTTCAACCATACAAGATCAGAAAAACATCCAACACTACTGCACGGGTCAAGGCACAAGGATACATTGAGGGGTTGCTGAAGTATGAAACAATACTTACAACTCAGATATTCCTCAGAATATTTCAGGTATTTTCTGTAATTTATTTCTATTTCATTTTACTTTATTTAATTATTTTATTATTTGGCATGTTTGTTTTCTCTCTCCTCCCATTCCAATTGCTCTTGTGTAATAATTTTTTTATTCAAGAAATCAAGAAATTAATCAAATCTGGTGAGGCTTTAATATGTCTGAGTTATTAATATCAAGCTTTAATTGCAATGGTTTAGCTGAAAAGAAAAGGGGAGACATTTTTACCTGGTTTACAGATAAAAACGATTATATATTTTGTTCATAAGAGACTTACTCTACTCAACTGGATGAGATTAAGTGGAAAAAGAATGGGGGTGGGGGGGTATACTTTTCACATGGATACTCAAATTCTAAAGGTGTGATGATAATGTATAAACGCGAGCTAGATATTGTGGTTGAAGATACAATAACACATCACGCAGGTAGATTTATTATACAAGATAAATTAGTGGATAGCCTAGAATTTGTACTAATAATACTGTACGCACCTAACTCTGATCCACCATTTTTAATGTTATTAGAAAAAAAGGCTACATGATAAGAATTTGATAATGACAGGAGACTACAATACAGTACTGGATATAGATTGGATCGAAAAGGCATACAAACTAAGAATTACGATTATAGAGCATATAATGCTATTTGTAGCCTCATGACCTCATTAGCCTTATTGACATACAGAGATTGCAAAATCCTAAGCAAGCATCCTAAATCATTATGATGGGGAAAGCATGTAAATTTAAAGTTACGAAAAGACAACAATTTAACACTGAACATTTCCAAAGGTTTCTGAACTATCAGTGGTTCTCGAAAAGGATATTAATAAGACTAAAGAACAGAATTTAATTTTTGAACGTGGGTGGGATGCTTTGAGTCAGGGTGAAGGCTGGAGTTAAAAATAACATTGGAAAATTATAAAGGTCAATTAAAGGGTTGTACATATATAGGTTTCTTGTCTGTCCATAATTATGTATGAGAGTGAGTGTATATGCATATGTATGTGTGCGTGTGTGTATGTGTATATGTTTATGTGCAGACATTTATCTATATATATGTATATGTATATATAAGACATGATCACACAGCTACACATACAACCCATGACATCACTGATTACATGAGCAAGAGCATAAAAGCAGGAAGTATTTGATTTCCACCCCCTTTTAACTGGCAGAGCGCAAAGTTAGAACAAAGAAAGCAAACGTTTAAAGATTGAGTGAAATTAAACAATACGTGTCTGAGTTTTGATTTAACCAGGAATTGTTGATGCACTGCACTGTAACAAAACACAATGAAGTTGGATACCATGCTGAATCCTGTACAGAACACAAGTTAAGATACTGGTTTCAGACTACAGTTGCCCGGATAGGGTCCAACATGTTAACTCTCTCTAAAATTACAAATTGTTGTCCTAACCTTATTTTCATGTACAGGTTAAAATATAAAATTTAAAAAAGATACGTTATGTCAGATAGTAAGCTTTAGAGATGTTGGTAGATGTATTTTGGATAGAGCCAGGCTAGCTGTCTCCCCCTGATAACCACATCCTGACTCCAGCTCAGACAGATTGCTATCCATCTTCTCATCTCACTTGAGGAAAGAAAGCCAATAAGCTTACTTCCCAAAATGTTAAACTATTCCTTTAAGGTTGTTTAGAAACCATCCATATTGTTGAAGTGTACATCCTGATCCTTAAAGCTGTGTTTCTTTGTTTACCAGAAATTGGCAGAAATAATTATGTTGACTGGAATGGGGACTCATGATTAATATGCTGTGTTCTGATACAATATGAAGCTAAATGAAATTGAGTAGTGATTTGCAAATTGAGGCAAAACTGTTTTTACTTCTAGGTTTAAATTGTTTCAACTCAAGCATTTCATTCACACAATGGTGCAAAGCAAAGGTTTGGGGATTGTCAGCAGCTGCAGGAAATATCATGATGGGGAGAAGCTGGTTATCTTCACCAATGTAAGAAACGGCAATCCCGATAAGTTTTCAATGTGTTTGATGATCATCAGTCTGAGCATGGGTATGAGCTGTCACAGACATTTACAGGCACAGTTCACTCCCACACACAGTCAGAGCATGTTATTACAGCAACAGTGCTGTCAGTCTGGGAACATCCATTGGCTGTTTGTGGCCAATAAACACAAGACTGCAAAAACACTCCAGCGGTCACATTTGCCTGAATAAAATCAGACCAAACTGTTAGGTTATAATGGCCTGAAAACTCCATTAAAGTTTGAAGGGGTGGTACACCACCAACATGCTCAGCTGATAGCCAGAGAGAGCTCTTGTTACATCTCATGGTGGATTAGCAAAGTTTTACCTCAACAAGTCCCCCGAGTGCTGTGAGTGACATAGCTGGCAAAGAAAGTCATGGGTAAGCAACAGATAAAGCAAAATGTGCACTGCAAAATTAGTCGTCCTGTAATACCCTTTGTAAAAATTGTATTGATAAATGAATCAAAGGATGAAGTTTTTTTATCCCCAAATTACCAGAGGAACACCACACTAAATTATTGTTTGCAACTCTCTCAAAGGGTCATAAATGGACTTCTTTTCATGCTACACTGAGCGGTGGTCAGTCAGACTCCTCCTTGTCCCGTGTTCAGCTGTGATCTGCGTTTGGTCAGCATGCTGGACGGACATTTTTGAGATTTTGGGTTCTATAACAAAATGTGGAACAGAGCAAAAGTAATCTTAATATTTTCAAGTTAATTTTCATTTCTAAATGTATATTTTCTATTATATATATATATATATAACCCTTTGCATCTAATTGACACAGTTAGCATCAATGTGTGTTCAGACATGTGAAGTGAATTTTATAGGCCACGCAATTGCATTTAAAGTAGAGACAAGTAAGCAGAGACAAATTCATTCAGTTGAATTGAAGCAAAGAGGAGAACTGTGACTTCAGTTCACAGAGACAAGAGAAAAGGAGTGAGACTGGAGGAAAATAACAGAAAGACGTGGAGTTCCTGGTGAGTTCTGAGACTTGTCAGAGTCTGAGCTGTATGTTGCTAGCTAGCAAAAGCTAATGTCTGTAAAGTTGGTACATTGGCTGTTTGGTGTGAACAAATACATGTCATGTTTTCAGTAATTCCCAATATGGCATGCCTAGCTAAGACAATGTAGTGACAATAAGAGACAATAAGCCTGTAAATACAGAGTGAAAACTGGGGGGTTAAATACTCTGTTGTCTAACTAATTTGTTTGTATTTATTTTTATTCATGTAGGTAGTTGTATCAAAATGTATTTTAATTAATCTACTGCGTTCACTGTTTTGTAATGAATTGATTTATTCAGGCCTTTCCTTTATCCTTTGTCAAGTTAAATATCAATTGATGAACAATTTTCAGGGCTCTCTTGGTCATCCATATTTAAACTGGGAGAAGTAACTGAGAAGTCATTCTCCTGTCAGCAGAGGCATTAGAAGGAGACTGAGGACTCATTAAGACTGATCTGAGTCTGTTGGATGTGCAGAGTGAGGGGTTCAGTGTCTCACACCATGACACACACACACACACAAACGCATGTGGATGTTCACATACATACATATGCACACTCCATACACACACACCTGCCTTTGTAGGTAGGGGTTTGTGTATATTACCAGGCTGTGAGGGTAATCTGATAGCATTTGAGAGCCCAATCTCTCCCAGTCCCCAGATGTGCTGCATGGGACTAACAGTGGGGGAAATTCGGGGAGGCAGCCAGCTTGCCGGCTGGCCAGCCAGGCTGCTAAGGGACTCCGGGGCCAAGGGGCCAAGCTCATGAAAGATGCATTAATATAGCTTTCTTTCTCACTCATTGGACTTGTAATATGGTTGCTGCTCCCTCGGGGTTTGTATCTGTAATTTGACTCACATCCATTCTCATTCTGTGTGCGCGGTGGACGGATGTGCATAAGTGTGTGTGTGTGTGTGTGCAGTTGAACTTGTGTGTGTCTACATTATTCATCTCCTCTGTCTTCTCCTTGTTGTGTTGACATCGGTGCCTTTTCATGTTTAAGTCTTTTTATGTGTTGATGCAGGTGCTTCAGCGGCGCGTCCCCATGCTTTTGTCATTCTAATTAGCGATGAGCTCTCATTACCAGTTAGGTAGGTGGAAACAAATAGCACAGCAGACAATGCAAGGCAACAATGTATAGGAAAGTAGATCATGTCTTCCGTGAAGGTTTTTACAGTGTGAAACCCCTGGGCAGTGCAGCTGGTGACAGCTTGTCAAAGAAACAAATCGACACTGTTGGACTCCACTGCTTATTTCAGTCAGATGAGCACATGCATATGGCTCTTTGTCAGTAATTAGCACAGCCCAGCAGGAGTTGAAGACAATGGGTTTTGAAGTTTTAATTCCTTTAGTAACTTTTATTTTGAAAGTGAGGATGATGGATAATGTTATTACAAGAACTTTACATTAGATTAGGTTGATGGTGAACGCTGCTGTGTGCTGGTCCTGGGAATTTATGAAGGCAAAGCCACAAACTCTGTAGCACTATGTCTGAATTAGTAAATTTTTTTGACTCCTCAAATTCTCTTTGGAACAACAGTAATGGTATATGTAGCTCAGGTTTTCCTTTGTCTTGTTGCTAGATTGTCTTTGATTTTTCGTCGAGCTTTCCAGCATACATTCATGTTTGATCTTGTTTCGTGTTTTGACCTTTTGCCTGTTTTTGACTACTGCCTTTGCCTGCTCCATGTCTGCACCTTTGCCTGTACTCAGATTGAATTGGATTCACCTGTGAGTTTCAAAGTAAAGGCTTTACCCTTGGAACTTGCTATTGTTTGCTGTGTGGTCTTTGCGCTTGGGTCTCTGCCAGGACCGTTACACAATCACTCAAAAGCAGTAGCGTTCAAACCCTGGCTACTTTCACACCTCAACACATGGGGCCAATTGCTGTGTGAAGTGCACAACATTGTTGGATTGTCTGTTTGGGCCAGTTGCAGCCTCTCCCCGATTCTCCCGTAGAGAATTGTTAGACAATGCGGAAAGTACATACTGAAGACTGAGAAACACGAGCAGTCGGAGGATCAGACAGGTTTCTTGCCTCATCAGAGTATATATAGTCCCTCCAGCATGTTCTAGGTCTGCCATGGGGGAGAATTCGCACTCCATGAACAAAACTCTAAGATGGTTGAACTTCTTCACGTATGACAGCAGCTCACTCTGAACCCATTATTCCAGCAGAGTGCCATGACCTCAAACCTGGAAGTGCTGGCCCTTATCCTGACTACTTCACACTCAGCTGCAGAACAGCCCAGGGTGTGCCAGAGCACTGCCTGGCAAGACTACCAGGACTACATCTTGGGTGAAAAGCAGAAATACAATCCTGAGGTCACCAACCTGGACACTCTTCACTCCCGGGTTGCACCTTGACATTCTGTTATACATGGAAGTGGTGACAAAGTGCAGACTTGCCACAGTCCATGACTCAGACAAAGACAGCTCTCACTAGGAGTAGCCTAGAGATCAGACAAACAATGGAAAGTCATCTGATTGAATCCCCAGACGTGCTGGGAAAATGTAGGTGGGAAAATCTTAAGGGTTCAATATGCCTCAAACAAAAATTAGTTCAAACAAAAGATCATCTGACCATGTCTGAAGGCAAAAGTGTTTCTATCTGTTTCGAGTGGACATGCTGGAAAGAGGAGGGGGGTGCTGAAGCACTGCATTTAAAGCATATTTTAGCATTTAAGGTGCCCTTCAAGCAAGGCACTTAACCCTCAGGACTATGAAGACAGGAAGACTGAATCATAACGTTCGTATGAATCAATGTGAAGCAGAGGGTTTCTTGGAAATAGCATGAGACTCAGTCAGGCCTGGATAAGCCAAATGTTTTCCCATTTCTCTCTCTCCATTCACCTGGCAGCTGTGTTTTCTGGATGGTAGTTGTGTCAGCTGACAGCGGGTCTTCTTTGCCACTGGTGTGTATTTTCTTGTCTGCACTGTGACATGGGTCAAGCAGCAATTGCCAAGGGTCAGTTCAACCAGTCAGGAGAAAACAGTCTGCTTTATTGACAAAGAGTCTGGCTGATTGGTCCTTGGGGAGAGAAGCTGTTACTGTGGCAATCAAGATAGCATGGTTGGGCAAGCGCTGTATTGTCGAGTCTGCCGGGACCTGGCAATGCAGGGAATACTTGAGTGGCTCTGAGAGAACTTGGAGTTTGTAAATGTGCGTTCAGTGCACTCGTGTCATCTCTGTCACTTATAGGTTGCACGATGCAAGATGCAGTCGCTGGAGCACAGTAGAAGTGCACACAATGGTAACATAAAACAGAGGCACTGTGGAAAACAAAATGGTTATCAAAGGGAATACATATTTAATGGGTGTGGCATGGGTTGGCATTACTTGTGATCCATTCCTTATACAATATTTTCATAGCAAGAGCAAAAGGCCAGAACTGAAACAAATCCTTTTCCACCCACATATGAGGATGCTGCCTTTCATATAAACTGAAAAAAATAAATAAATAAAGCCTCCGTGTTCTATATTTATTTTTTACAGATAAAATTGAAAAAAACCCTATCTATATGCTATCTATACCCATATTTAGTATTTAGTTTCAGAATTGTATCCCTGTCTCTCAAATATAAAATATCATCCCAATAATTGATGTCATATGTATAATATATATTTTCTTTTTCTGAAAACAAAATGTTTGAACATTTGTAAGAATGTGGCCATCAAACAAACATTTTACTCAATATATGTCATAGGTTATTAGAGAGTATATGACATGCAACTCATTTGCAAAATATAAAGTTAAAAAGTGTGTTACAAAACTACAAAGAATACAAGTATTCTATTGTATTAAAGGTGCCAGAATCAGTTCTACATATCATTTAGCAGCGTGGCTCTATGAATGGCAATGTCAGCCTGTCGGTCAGTTGGTCCACTACTTTGGTTGAGACTAAAATGTCTCAACAACTCTTGGATGGATTGCCATGAAGTTCGGTACAGACATTTATGGTCCCCAGAGGATGAATCCTAATGACTTTAGCGATTCCCTGACTTTTCATCTAGTGCCACCATGAGGTTGACAATTTTTGTTCAGAAAGAAATATCTCAACAACTTTTGGATTGAACTGTGGATTGCCATGTAATCTGGATCAAATGTTCATGCCCCCTTTGCATAAATTGATTGTTGCCATGCTAATTTTCCAGAGTTGTAAAATCCTTCTTCATAGTATTATAATCCAATGTGCAGTGTTTCAGAAGCCTTCAACCTCATGGATCTGTTGCTCACACTGAACATCCTGGATCAAATGTCATTGTCTCACCTGTACCTGAATGCCCAGTTTGTCTAAATGCTGTTTTAGAGGCTTTCCACTTTGACCGATATGAAAATAAGACACAGGATGATCAAGTCTGACCAAACCTGTAACCTAAAATCAACACAGGTTATGGACAAGTGGTGCAACATTGAACTAAAAATGTGAAATCATTTAAACTGCAGAGGTGGAAACGACTAACTGGAGCAGCTTTTTCATAAAAGGCCAGTCTCAGCCTCTGGTAATGGTTTGCCTAACACTGCTATCTATCTCTCCCTCTGTCTCTTCTTTAATTGTCTGACTCTCTACTTTTATCTCTTTGAGAGCGTACTGGCTGTTGTGACGCGCCCTGCACATTTTTCAGAGTCACAAAGCTGATATTGGTGGAGACATGGCACTGTAAAACTACCTCCCCAGCACCACTGTCAGCAGGGCCTTATAACACAAGTTGGTTTTGCTACTGATAGGCCCATTACATCTCAATACATCTGTCATTTCACAGCTGGGCCTGACGTCTCCCTGCCTGCTAGCACAATGGCAGCATGGAACAAAGCATGGCCTTCTAGTTAAGCATTCGACTGTCAAGAAAAAGTCACTTTATCCGTCATGTCTCATTTCTTTAATATAACACTGGATGGGGTCTTGTTTTTTCCACCAATGCCATGTTCTGGTTAGAGGTGATGAGAAAATGTCTCACTGGGGCTTTCTCACAAAGGAAAGCTCGGAATTGAAAAGATGGAGGGGCTGATTTCTTTCATAGAAACTAACATGTCAGATAATGTTTGTCAATATGTGGCTGCTACTGAAGCTCTGACAGAATAGTAGCACTGCTAAAATTACATTTGGACTAAAGGGAATTTGAAATTAAAGCAGCAGAAAATATACTGATCAAATATTTCTGATAGACAGTTTTTTCATACTTTTCTACCCCTAGTTACCATTTATGTGAATTTTATTATGTTTTATTACACTAACTAATCACATTTTCTTCCTGCAATAATGTAACAGCAAAAAAAGTTGATTGTGAACATTCTTTAGATGTCAGACAAAAACTCTCTAAACTCAATTTTATAATATTTATATTTATAACATTTCGTAATATGTATAACACAAACAAATACTAATAATTATTAGACCTATTAGTGATGTAGGCAACTAGTTGCCTTTACCTTAGGCTTTGGCCTATGGGATGGCGGTGTAAGATCTGTAAGTCTATGTCTAGCACAAAGGGGAATCTACTAAAGCATTACAGACTACAACACGCAACATTTGGTCATGGGTAATCCCAGCCATGTCTATATGACAGTTGCCCTTGCACATTTAAAATGCAGAGTGCCCTTCGCACACATTTGTCCAGATACCATGCAGCTGAAGAAAGTCTACAGCCAGTAATCATTTCTGTTTTTAAGTGTTTAGTTTGCAATGCTTGTTATTCTACAGAGATTAGGACTACTTTCAGCATATTGGAAATCATCTGAAGAGCCACGAAACTGTCTTTTGTGTATTTGAAGGACGCAACTATCGGACTAATATACACCGATCAGCCATAACATTATGACCACTGACAGGTGAAGTGAAGAACATTGATTATCTCGTTACAATGGCACCTGTCAGTAGGTGGGATATATTAGGCTTCAAGTCAGAATCAGAATCAGAATCAGATTTATTGCCAAGTAGGTTTTCACATACAAGGAATTTGCTTTGGTGAATTGGTGCATAATAAAGAAAAAGCATGTATACCAATGTCAAATAGAGAATTTTACTATAAACAATGTGAAGAATTATAAAATAAGTGAAATAAGATAAAATTTGAAACAAAACACACTGTACAATAATATGAATATGGAGAGCTATACATTTTGTCCTCGAAGTTGATGTGTTGGAAGCAGGAAAAATGGGCAAGCGTAAGGATGTGAGCCACTTTGACAAGGGCCAAATTGTGATGGCTAGACTACTGGGTCAGAGCATCTCTAAAACTGCAGCTCTTGCGGGGTGTTCCCGGTCTGCAGTGGTCAGTACGTACCAAAAGTGCTCCAAGGAATAAAAACCGGTGAACCAGCGACAGGGTCACTGATGCGCGTGGGGAGCGAAGGCTGGCCCGTGTGGTCCAATCCAACAGATGTAGCTCAGATTGCTGAAAAAGTTAATGCTGGTTCTGATAGAAA
>LKNJ01007824.1:0-10978 GCA_002120245.1 Maccullochella peelii | reverse complement strand
GTGAATGCTGATTCAGCATTCCCACTAATAAAGAACAGGATAACAATAGTGTGAATGCTGAATCAGCATTCCCACTAACAAGGTTAGCCAGTTTATGAATACTGGGTCTTCCATAACTGATGAGCTAAGTCAGGGTCTGACTGAATAAAAAGAGAATTGCAGAAGAAGGGTCTGTCTGACCAAACCAGGGCTAGCTCACCTGATTTTGGGCACTCAGGTCCATTGCATGCTTTCTCTTCCACTTTAGGCCCACTGCAAGGCATAGAGCGAGATTGGCAGTTTCTGGAGCGCAGTTGGACCCCCACCTGACCACAGAGGGTAAGGCATGTGCTCCAGTCTGACCACGGACCCCAGATGTTCACACTGTTATCTGTTGAAAAAGAGAGTGTAAGTGACAGTCAAATAATCACCTGTAAAGATTCCACATCAAAGCGGTCCTCTCTTATTTGCATGCGTATCAACAGCAAAGTCAGAAGTCAGGTTTTTGAGGTACAAGACTCAAGTCTTATGGTATCGTATGGTCTTGCTTTTACATTTAGACCAATTTTTGGTGACTGAATGGATATTAAAGGTGTTACGAGATTGAACCTTTGGGACAGAGGAAGCGGACTGCATAGTTGGAGCAGTTCCGTTCTGGACCCTGCTCTTCATTGAGGCACCAGAAGCCCACAGTGGGGTCTGCATGGACCTTCTCCCCAGTTTCACGGGCTGGGACCCATTCAGTGGTTCTGGCTTCAATTGCCCGGGGAGTCTCACACACTCGGGCACGGTAGTAGAAGCGAATGGCATCCAGCTGCTCATAGTCTCCATGGCCTCCGGGGTGATCAACATTGAACCATGTGGTCCATTCATAGTTGTCTGGGTACAGAGTACAGAAACAAACATGGCCTGAATACAAGCTCATACTGCTAACTGTGTTCAAAATACTGTGTCCATCACATGTTAGGAGTGCGACTCAAACCACCAGAAAAAAAAAGGACATACATACAATTATGACTACATATTTGGTATAAAAGTTTGGAATAAAAGTTACCATCAGAGTGGTACACAGCAGGGCCTGACTGTTTGTTGTCCCTTCTCCATGATCCTGCAAGAGACAAATTGAAATGTGACACATTTCTTGGCTGTATCTCTGTACATTTTTTGTACCGTGCACTCCATTAATATCTGACAATGTACTTTAGTTGTCACTACTCCAAAGTTAGTGAGCTGTATTTAACTCAAACATAAAAAACCATTAAATATCTAAAATAATGTTAATCTTGAATATAATGTTTCATGTATATAGAGTTCTGGTTGTGAAAGTATTTATTTTTTCTAAAAGTTCCAGAGAGATGTTTCTGGAGGAAAGTATTATTTAGTGCACTGATATGTTACTACATCTGAGTGCAACTGTGTGTATCTGTAAACTCTGCAAACTGTAGTTCAGTTGTAGCTGTCTGTTTTGAACTTAAAGGCTGACCAGTCTTGACATTAATTAAGAAAACGCAGTCATGGTCATGGAAGAATACATTAGGGCGTAACATTGATTTAGAAAACATGACTGCCCACAAACAGCCTAGTTTAGTTTGAGTATAAACCTGGTATAGGAACATACTTACAGCTGCAGGCCAATGTTTGTAGGAAAGACAAATAAATCACAAATTATTCACTTTTCCTTTGACTGTACAGTTGTAATTCTGGGATTTCAGTGTGGAGTGCAAGTCTGTTTTTATCAGCCTGCCTCTCTCATTATTCAGTTTTCTCCAACTATGTATTGCAATGCACAACTGTGTGTTTGTGTTTTGATGTGTATACATTTGCAAGTGTTCTCATCTGACTGTTATTTAAAATATGTGTACGTTTGGAGGGAGGGTGCTGTGTTTTTCAATACACATGTGCCAAGATTGGATCTTCGTGAGTGACCCACCTTGAGCTATAACAACAGTGGCTGCGGTGATTCCCAGAATGAGAATAAGAGGCCTCACCGTCATTCTCACACACTGCCGTTACGTCTGACCCTTGAACTTTCACCTCTCCTAATGTGCGTTTCACACCAGGAACTCCAAAGAAGATGAGAATGAGGATAAAAAATGGTGAACATAAAAATGAAACATTCAGTGTTTCCAATATTGCAACACATAACTTACATACCTTTAGATATGAGTCAATTAGAGTTATATCTTATAAAAAAAAAACTACTGATACTTAAATTGAGTTTTAGTATTGAACTTTACAAAAGTGAATAAAACGAGTTCACATCTAGAACAAAAATGTTTCTTTAAGGATATATTCCATCCTCCTTGTCTTTTAGGGTGAAAAAATATGGCTGCACAGAACCCCCCACTCAGATTACACACATCTGTGTTAGCCATCACCATTTCTCACTGGAACACTCAAACATTTCTGCATCCACTGACGAAACACTGGCAACACAATCCTAACACCCCCTCACACACACAAGGTTTGCATTTGTGCAAAAAAACCAAAAAAACACTGGCAAAATTGTTTTACTTGACAGACTAATTTTTAACTTTTGCTTTTAAGTACAAGAACAGAAAGGATGTTGATGCAATAATTAGTATATTATTTAGGATTGGGCAGGATGGGTTACATGCAATAGATGAGAGTGTAGTTTGCAATTACAAAAAAACACCATTAGTAAGACTAATGTATTGTAGATGATAATTCAAATTACATATGACAATAAATTACAGGCTCTGAAATTTAAATAAACTCTTCACTTGCTGTAACTTATTTTTAAACTTAGTCCACTAAATCAAAGGATGTTTACATTTTTAATCATATACATAATAACTTGCATTTAGATTGTGATATTCCTCTGCCTATTAGACCTTATAGGCAGAGTTAGCAGATTGATACTGACACATGACCATATTTAATAATCTGTTTCTTTCTTACCTTCTTGTTGAGTGCACTATCCTTTTGTACAGGAATGTCTTTACTCTTTCCCCTTTTTTTTTTCTGTCCTTATATTTCTCTCGTCCTCCTCTGTTCTTCACTCTGGTTCAACTCACTCCTTCACTGTGTCCTTTATACCTCTTTGCCTCCAGCACTCCTCCCTCCTCTCTTGGCAGTGTGCCAGTGTCTTTTCATTACACTATTATCCATATAATTCATCACCTTCATTGTCAAACTGAGCATTTGTCCTCTGCTCTGCTCTGAGTCTGTACTTTGCATGACTAAACATGCAGATTGTAAATAAAAAAGGCGATCCAGTATGTGACACTATCTATTATGGCTTTGTTATTCTCATTTATTTTAAAGAAAGCTATAAGCACATATCAGAGTTGAAAAACAGTCACATTGATTCTTAATATGTCTTGCTGTAATGTCACATGTTTTGGAAATATTAGGTATGTTGACATTTGCGGCATCAAATCATGACTGCTAGATTAGACAATCTATAATAGAAAGAGAGCTGGTTTTGTAATTTATTAAAATGCACTAATCTTAAATAGCTCAATAACATTCTCCTCCTGTTTATCTTACATGCATCTATGTATGTACACTTTTGTTTGATTTGATTTGTGCTACCAGCACCACAAACACCACAAAACTTCACTTAGCCTCATTATGTAAATATGTACGAGCAGTGTGGCTGTGGATTTTAACTGTGGTGTTTCAATGGTAACAGAGAGACAGATAACCGAATGCTCTAATTGGGTGAGATTGTTATTTTTAACGATTTGCTCTTGTCAATATAAACGAATTAAAAGGTGAAAGATTATACAGAAATGTGCAGTAGAACCTTGAATCTATTATCCTCCACTAAGTAAAGTAGGTCTTAGTAAACTAATGTTACCATCTCTGAACTTCAAACAAACGTATCACAATTGCAAACATTGCTTCAATGTCAGATCATTGAATGACATTTATCAGTATAAGCCAAACTCCTGTATACTGTTCCTGCATGTCTGTCCTATAACTGTTGGTTAGTTTGAGCCGTGGATGGATTACTGAGCGAGCTACCGGCCAGCCAGAGACTTTGCAGTGACACTTTTTTGTAAATGAGCTCAGACAAAAGTACAGCTATCCAGATCCTTTTTTTTTTTTTGCTCCTGATCCTTTAATATTGAATATCTTCCCATAACAAGTCTAATTTACTTTTATTAGCCTGTATTTTTTTCCCTACATATCGGCACCGTGTGTGCTTGAGTTTACATTAGTACTTTTAAATTGAAATGGTTGGTAGCAGAATAGCTCTACTTTGAGAAAATATAACATGCACCACAGGTTTTCAATCATATTTGATATATTGCCTTATAGTATTTTGTAAAATATTTATGGAGAGGAGTGTCAGTTTGGATCTGCTGTGTAACAACAATTTTTAACTAAAGTTAAAAAATAATCCTCAATCATCTGGAATGTTTTGGGATTTGGGAGTAGTGTTGGATGCTATAACATAATTCCAACAGTGTTTTACCCCTGTGAGTTTACATTATTTTGTCTATATAATGTACTATGTATATAATGTGTCTATATAATGGGTCTATACTCTAGATTAACTGGTAAGTGATGTGGAGCAGCAGATTCTAAAAATACACTTGTGTTAGTCATGTCTGTTAGAGATCCTGTAAAGTCGTCAGTATCTGTTGTTTTTCCACACAACATTCATTAGCTGACCTCATCGTTGTCAATTACAAGGCAAAGAACAGCCAGCAGGGGAAGAATATAACCTGGTCCTGCACCTCAGTCTTTCCGGGTGTCTTTCAGTTCCCAGGCCAGGTGAAGGGACAGATGTCTGGTGTCAACGGCAAAGTTAGGTCAACTACTGGATACATAAAGTACATTGTGCTTGTAGTGCATGGAAACTACTTAGCACAGGGCATGACGACAGGGTTCGCCTCTTAGGAAAAACAATTCTCTTCAATAAGCACAACCTTATGTTGTACATGTTGTTAAGCCACATGTTTACCTTCCACCAGGAAGTTAACAAAGGACCAAAGCAATGCTCCAGGGAAAATGACTGCTGGTGAAGCCACATACATCCTCGGTTCAGTATTTCTTTCAGTACAGGAGAAGAAGAACTGATGGAAAAACACTTGCTTATACTGCTGTATTCATATTACATGCTTGTCTGGAAGGCATGCGAGTACAAATGTCTTCATTGACATGGTCAAGTGAGTTTGGTTCTGAATCTGATATCTAAATTCAAACAAAACTAATTGCACAGCAGTGTTTACCATCCTCCTCAGTAAAACAGATGTATATTCTACTTAAAGTGAATTCATCAATATTACTAATATTGATATAGATCATGCAACATTTATCCGCTGGCCTACACTGCACAGACTCCAGATGTCCGGTTCTTTTCATGACTCATCACTTCCAGCCAGAGTGGACAGTAGGCTTTCTGCAGCGGCTTATTTTTCTAACATTTACAGGCAGTTTGGTGAAGACAACTTTATGGCACTTTTTTAGGTCCTCAACAGACTTTATGTCTTTGCAAACAAGGAGGACAGAGGTGGTGGGTGATGATGTGAGGATAGGAAAAGTGAGAGAATGGACACAAACGCAAAAAGTTTGGTCGCCGGGCAACAGGAGACGACACAGCCTACTTTCTAACAAACGGACTGTAACTGGATTCCACACAGGTAAAAAATCATGTTGGGCATCTGTCCGTGAAATTACATCAAATACAACAGGCAATTTTTATTAATGTGAAAGTAATGTTGATTTTTATTAGTTTCCCTTTTTTGGCATGATTTAAACAAGCTGCACTAGGTCATGCAGAAGGTGTAGGTTATCTGTCATCAGGCTGGTATTCACTCAATATCTGTCAACAGTAAATACTTACTTTACTTAACAGTACACACTTTATATGACAAACAGAAAGATGTTTCATTGGTTTGTTTTTTCCATTTGTTTAATTTTAGTCCTTTATTGGACACTCATCTACAGCAATGTGACTATAAAGATGTATTCAAGTACTCTACTTGAGTGCGGTTTTTAGGTACTTGCACTTTACTTGGGTATTTCCATTTGATGCCTCTGTATACTTCTACTTCACTACATTTCAGAGTGAAATATTGTACTTTTCACACCATTACATTTATAGTTACTGGCCACTTTTCAGATTAAGATATTATATATAAAACATGATCAGCATTGTCATAGATTACACTACCCACAAGGATATAAAGTAGTTCCTGACCATCTACAACATTAAAATGTTGCTTATATGTTAATCAATAAGTCATAATAATCCAAAATCATAAACAGTGACAAGGGACATTCTGCTAAAAATTAGTCATTTAGCTTTAGACACTTTAAGAAAAATTTGTAGACAATACTGTACTTATACAAAATAGTATTTTATGTTTTATTTGTACTTTTACTTAAAGAGATGTGAATACTCCTGCACCACTGGCATTTTGTCTTCCTCATGGACACATATTGCAACACTTGCCAAACAATCACCAGTTTACAATATGTAAGTAATGGAAATGAGATCCCATACAGGTTGGAAATACTGAAATGTTATATGAATATACTGTAACATAGCACTGTGATTGAGTATAATTCCTTTAACAAAGTACAAATTCCTGTAATGTTTGTGGTTGACTGTTTTATCACATGTGGAGGATAGCTGCCAATCACATTAATGGGGGAGGCGGGCTGCGTTCTTTCATGATAATTAATATGTAGGTCTTATTGGCATCTCCACACCGTTGTTATATGAGCTCAGAGCAAAAACAAAAAATAAAAAGCAACATCCTGACCTGACACACCGTCAATTACCAAGCTGGAGTCAATCCCAGGAGAGAGGCTGTAAAGCCAGGAACAGAGGTAGTTTAGACAAGAAACTACAACTGCTACAACCAGCACAAGATGTTATTACACCAACTAATGTCTGCTGCAGCCAGAAACCAGAACAGGTCACATGTGCACTGAGGATCTGGTCTAAGGACAGTTTGAGAAGGACAGTTTACCAACACAACTGCAAAGGTTTCAGGGTTTTTGTAAAATTCTTTAACACCATTTGGAGATTGGTCATCAAATTCATGATGCAACATTAGTTTTAACTTCATATCAGATACAGCTTGTCTTTTTTAGCTCAATAATCAGACATGGTTGAAGATGTGAAACTGGTTTTAAAACATTTAGTTACTTGTTACTTTGCAGAGTTAGATAAATAGTACAAAACTTAATAAAAAAATGTATTATGATGTATTATTATTGGTTAATATAAGTAAAAATAAAATAAAATAAGTCTTTATTGATCCCTTGATGAAGCTACCTGGCAGCCTATATAGTTAAAATTAGCTCCACCTTTACCAGCTGAAACAGTAAAGTAATGTACACACTAATAATTATAAGCCAATAATATAATGTGCATTATTCTGAAACAGCCCATAATGAGTACTTTTACTTTTGGTAGTCTAAGTATATTTTGAGGCCAATACTTTTGTACTTTTACTTAAGTAACATTTTGAATGCAGGACTTTTACTTGTAACACAGTATTTAAACACTGTGGTATTGCTACTTTTACTTAAGTAAAAGATCCGAGTACTTCATCCACCACTGTTAAAAACGGACAAACTCAATGGTTATATAATCGCCTCAACTCACAGAAGAACTTATGGTCATTCAACTAGTGATGGACCGTAACTAAGTACATTTACTCATGTACTGTATTTAAGTACAATTATGAGATACTTGTACTTTACTTCCATTTTAGGCTACTTTATACTTCAATTATTGTACTTTTTACTTTTACTACATTAATTTGATAATTTTAGTTACTTTGCAGATTCAGATTAATAATACAAAATGTAATCAACAAATAAATTATGATGTATTATTATAGGTCAGAATAATACTTTATTCACAAGCTATCCAGTAGTGTGTGAAGTAATTAGAATTAGCCCCACCTTTACCAGCTGCATTAATACCTTAATGCATCAATAATTATAATCCAACAATATAATAACCCTAACCCTTCTAACAGAGTATTTCTACACTGTGATATTACTACTTTTACTCAAGTAAAAAGATGTAAGTACTGCTCCCACCAATGCATTCAACTGAAAATCAACAGTATTTATGCTCAACATCAAAACTGGAGCTACCAGCTTTAAACCTGACAGTGTATTCAAAATATGATGAATGAAGCTATCTCAGTCTAATCTCAACAATAATCTGCCAGTGTTGGGATGTGGCCCTTGAGGTTTTTCTCATGGGGCTCTCCAACCAAACCAAATTTCATCCTCAATGACAAAAACCTCTCCTGGTAACAGAAGTTGTCCATTTTCATCAGAGATGTAATTCTTGCACAGTGAAAAATCACGTCCTTCTCCAAAAGTCAAATGTGTTGACTTCTAAGTGTCTTTGTAATTTCCTCGAATCTGCATGACTTTTTTTCCTTTCTTAACTTACCTAAAGGAAGTAGAGTGGTCTCTCTCCCTGTGTGTGATGCCGGGCCCCTAATGACAGTAACAGAAGTTGCTCTGCATACTTTCACTGGTAGAGTCATTAAAGAGACCAACATCACCCCCCCAAGTTCTCTCTGTCTAACCTCTGTCTCCTCTCTGTCCTGGTCTGCTCTGGAGAAACATTTCATGAAGCCCCATCTCTGTCTCAGCTATAAGAGTCTCCTCTGTTCAACCAGCAGTCAACGATACACTGAGATACAGAACGCCCTTCGTATTTCTGCTCTGCTGCTCTACGGGATAAGCGATAGGTTCACATCTTTTTCAAGTCCGTCTTAAAACAATATTCACATGCCCATCTGTACACTGGAAATAGTCCATAGTTCTCATTCTGTGTAAAGATGAATTGGGGAGTTAAAGTTAAAGCTAATATGAGGCTTCAGGAGTCTGAAGTGGGACGCGTTACTCACAGTTAAAGCCAATAAAATAAAATTGGTTGTGTCTGTGTCTCAATGGAGGAAATGTTATTGGAGATTAAAGATGGGGCACTTTGTGTCTGGGAGAGAGGTGCTTATTTAAAGCATTTGTAGATAAATCACAGAGGAAGTCTGCAACACAAACAAGCTAAAGGTTGACAGACTGTTCCTCGACATCTGATGATTAAAATGTTTCAGGTTAAACACTATTTTATTGACGTTATGGCAGAACAACTGTTGTACCTAAACATGTTCCTGCTCAGGAGATGCCTATGAAAGCCTTCTACAAAAACATGAAATATATATTTAGACTCACTTGGTACTAGTAATCTTTAACTAGTTTTAACCAGTTTTAGTTTAAACTAATTTTAGGCCGTGGGTAAAAGTAAAAGCATAAAGACAACCTCTTCAGGGCAACTTGGTCCACAAAAGGTGGACAACAGGACTCAGACAGCATACGTAATGCATCACTTTAAGTCTCTTCTTACTGTAGGGCATCTCACTCTGCCAGGCTAAACAACTACCTGCAGCCATGGGTAATGTGCAGTATTATATAGTTCCAATATAAAAACACAAAAAGGACATTATAAACTGTGTAACACATATATACAGTATACTACCATTCCTTCAATTATGTCCATCATCCCAAAATACATCAGTAAACAAAATTACTCTACAAAATAAATCTCACTAACAACAATATTATACCTGCAATAACCGATTTGTTGGCAGCAGAAGCAAGGTGAGAACACAATATTGACATATCATCACCTTTTACGTTGAACTTTTTAGCAAACAGTTGCTTATCCACACATCCAGCAGTTACGGAGCAACATTATCATTCATTTGGAGTCGTGTTTCAGGCCACTTGGTTAATGTCAGTCCAATATTAACTCTCTTTTAGCTCTGTTTTTGGTCTCCACCAACTCCTGAGGGAAATATCTGGCTCTTTAGCTGCTAAATGCTCCACTGTGTTCACCAGCTAGTTGCTAATTGTGCCTCTTGGCTGTTTGGTTCTAAACCAGTAATGTACAAGTAGTCTACACTTAGCATTTTTGCTAACAGTTGCAGGCCGGACAGCTAAACAATGAGCTGAGACTCTCTATAAAGTTCCTTAAAGCCGAAGGGAGCTGCAGATTCAGGTGATAATTCTCTGTAGGTTCATCACTACGAGCAACCCCTTTCACTTTGTCACATTGTTTTTATAAAAATATTGATTATAGCTGCACACAGTATGTTCAAGACTAAATTAATTTTGTCACGATTCATCTGTGAAAACTCAAAGAGCCCAGAAGTTACTTGTGCTAAGATGATAAACCAGAATTATGTGACCATGAAATCTATGTTTTCTCTTTAACGCTTGTGACCCCACTAATGACACACTTATGGTAGTGTTTAGTGTAGAGTTTGGGGATGAAACAGCTTTACACATAACTGATTTGGCATTTGTGGAAACAAAAACTAAACAACACTGCTTACCGAACATATCTCTGATGACCAACTTAAGGATTCTCAGACACAGAGAAAAGTAAGACCAACCCATTATCACTACCAAAGTGCAAACCCATTTCCACTTACACAACTGTAAAGACGCTTTACATTAAACTAGACACAAGCAGAAGGAGAGGACATGTGTTTTTCTGCTGACACATTATGGAGAGCACATGTAAAGGTTATAGCACCTCCTTCATGTTTTCTGGCCGGCTCCGGCTCAGTAAAGCATGAAGACATGCAGAATTAAGGGCTGGATTAGAAACATGTGGGCCTGACCTGGAAGACTGATGATATGTGCTCAACGAGGTCATCCATTTCCCTCCTGGATCATGGTTTGGAGACCTCTGGAGACCCCAGTGCTAAAGGTCAGGAGGAGGAGGATGATATTTCACTTAAAAAAACCCTAAAAAACCTTTTGTTTTCATATTATTGTAATCCTACATTAACTCTGCACTCTTTATGAAAAATGCCTTAAATCACATCTCAGTTTCATGTCTGCAAGATAAATTTGAGTGTTCAGTAACTGTCATCTTAACACATCTTAATACCCTTTTTATGGCAAGCCCTTTTAACATTTAATCAGTAGGGGTAATATCAATTGTAGATATCAACAACTGCTTTTTGACTAGTTA
>LKNJ01007823.1:4904-17669 GCA_002120245.1 Maccullochella peelii | reverse complement strand
ATCCCTTTTCCTGGTTCTTGTCAGTAAACATGCCGCAGCATTCTGGATCAACTGGAGTGTCTTAAGGGACTTATTGGGACAGCCTGATAATAGGGAGTTGCATTAATCCAGCCTAGATGTAACAAATGCATGGAGGTAAAATACAGATCAAACAAATGAGATATCACATCTTAATTAGTGAGCTTTAGAGTTGCTGGTAGGCCAATTTTGTTACCTTTGGACATAACCAGGCTAGCTGTTCCCCCTATTTTTACTAATCTGATGTAAAGGGATAAATATACACCTTCAGTCCAATGTTAAGGACATGTGAGATGTTTTGCACTGTTTTCACTGCACTCAAAGCTCTACATATTCATCTATAGTGAAACTAAACTTGGGAGCTTTAAGACGACCAATGCTGAGGTCCCTGAGGAAGAGCTTATCAAAACTCATTCAGTTGACATTTGGGTGGAAGCTCGCGTGGGATCCTTGATCTGCACGTCAACCAGGACATCTGTTGTACTCAATGTCACAGGTACTGGATGCTCCTCTCATTTCACCCAACAACATGAGAGATTAAAACACACTATTGTCCTTTTTAAGCAACAAGTCAACTGAGAACACACTGATGGCTATTTTTTTTACTGTAATGTTACTGTAGGTAAAGCACAAAAGCATGTAAAGTAAATAAATAAATTTTAAAAAAACATCATACACAAAATATTTTGCTTTTCCTCAACAGTTAAGTATAAAGAACCACAAAATATTACCATGTCCTGGTTAAACAACTGCCTCATCTTAAACTGGACAGCAGCAGAGAAGCATCGAGCTTTAGCCGAGATCTGGTTTCGACAACATGAACACCCCACAGAATCATGGGAGAATGTGAGGCAAATGTTGTCACCAAATTTAGTGCGTTTGAAGCTGTTTTTCTACATAAATTAACAAATGTAACCCTTTATCCCTACTACTGTTACAGAGATTAATAACAACAAATACCACCGATGAGCATCATAAGTGTGAGTAGTCTCTTATGTGTCTTACATCTTTGTATTTCAAGTCTTTTGAATGGAAAGTTAATTCATCCTTGTTTTTTGTTTGTTATGGGTGATATATTTGTTCTGTGCTTCTTGGGGATCTTTCTCTGAGACACAATGAAGGATCAAACCAGTGGTTTTGTATGTTTTAGCCCACTGATTTCAACCCTCATGGTCACATTGCTGCCAACCATTTCATTTCCTAATTATTGTACGTTAGTTCTGCTAATGCTGAGACAGAAGTGGCTGTAAGCTATAAAGGATAAGGCCGGTGTCATTCTACATTTTTCTGTAGCATTTTTCATTACTGCTCAGTAATAACATGGTAATAGAGGGGTAATAGTTTGATAATAAAGAAGTAATTACCAAAGTAATAACCAGGTAATAGCTTGGTATTAACAATGGATATATCTGGGTAATATTAGACTGAAATTTATGTAACAGGGTAATAAGTGTCCAAAAACAAAGGTTTTTACAAACAAACTATTTAGTAATAGTATAGTAATATTTTGGTAACAATATGGTAACCTGCTAACAATAAAATGGTTATATCAGTGAGATACTGGTAATATGGTGACATTAATGGGGTAATAACCTGATAATAATGAGATAATACAGGTTGATGTTTTCACAATATTATTTTCATATATTTTTCCATGAAAATTCTTGGAAGTCAAAATTGGTAATTACCATAATATAATGCTGAAATTCATACTCCCTTATGTTCCAAACATTCCCTTTTGTTTGAAGGTAATACTGTACAAATGTGATATGTTTAATTCTGTGACTTGTTACCTAGAAACACTTGTGGTAGTTTCTGTGTAATAACCAATGCTAAACTTCCTGTTTCTTTCTGTGTATGGAGTTCTATGGCACCGTGGAATAAGATATATCAGACTTTACACTGGTACAACCGCTGTTAATAGGTTTAATTCACTTGGCAATTGGCATTGGTTTGTTCATGTGATTTGTTGACAATAGGAAAAATGTAGAATATTACCAGCCTTATAGCCAATCAGTGACGCTGGGTGTGGTCAGAGGTGAAACCCGAGAAAGGCAGCAAAACACTGCATTTCAGTCTGGCATTAAGTTACTCTTTAAAGAGAAAAAATAACAAGAATTTTGTCTGTTTTATTTTTTTTCTGTGAACAGACCAGGTTATTATTGGGAATCTGCTGAAGCATTCAGCTTACCAGGTTAAAATCAGACATCAGTCCATTCAGCCCACCACCAACCCACTGTGGAGCGACTGGTCAGCTGTGACTGTTCCTGCAGGTACGGTCATAGATTTCATGGTGTATTGGTTTGCACTTTGGACTTTAATCCATTGTTCTGACTGAAATAATTTGGTAAATAAAAAGGTAAATGTTTAATCATTTTAAAGTTGCACTAGGCCAAAAGTCCAATTCATTTGCAAACCTGAATCATAATGTCACTGCAACAGAGAAGTCCCTGTCAAATACCCACTGACTGACATCTGTAACTGATTCTCCCCCTCTCTAAACTGTGGTTTCAGGTATGACTACTAGCCTGAAATAGTCTGCACACACTGGATATCATAAATCTAAACTCAAATATGAAATATATATCTTATAAATATGAGTCCCGCCCCAAACACCATACATTATTTTACATTTCTGGGGTTTTAATTCCTCAAAAGTTATACAGGTGCCTGCTTTTTCTTTCCTGCTTTTGGAGATGGTAAACTGTGAAAAGATGCAGCTTCACTGAAAACGTTTCAGATTTATTCCAATCTAAAACACTTTTCTTTTGTTGTAAAAGTGAGACCAAGGGGCTCATCCAACCATCCATCCATTATCTATACCGCTTATCCTCAGAGGGTCGCGGAGGGGCTGGAGCCTATCCCAGCTCCAAGGGGCTCATACTATTCAAATTCAACATAAATGGCCTGCTCACTAATAAGTTGTCTTTTTACTGCAGAACTTGAAGAAAAACCTGAAGTCACCATGACAACAGAACTTGTAAACGGCACTCGAAATGTGACACTAACTTGGAAGGTAAGCCAGTGAAGGGATAAACGACACAATTTAACACAAGTTTAAAAATTGTTACCTTTCACTCGCATATATTGACTTTGTCCCATATTGTGCAATGATGTGCTGCGCTGCATACAAATTGTGTGTTCAGAAAATCAAGCATTACAGTTACAAACAATTACAATTACGAACTGGTCACTTGATGCGTTAAATTTCAACTGTAAATCCTGGAGAGTATTTTTATTAGTCTTGATCATGTGCAACTGTAAATTGTTCATGTTCACAATAAACTTTTAAGACAACAGACAAAAATAAATACAATAAAAATGACTAATGACTATTAAAAAATCTGGTGGGTATAAAACTGGAATTTTAATGTCCACTTTGTACTATTAAACAAGAATTTTTAGCTCCAGGTTTCCTTGACATTTGGTTTGTTTTTATAGTGTTTTTGTTGAGCGGGCACTTGGCCAAAGAGAGGGGAAAAATACTTTATATTTTAAAAGTTCAAAAATAGTGTGAAAAAGAAAAGAAGATAATCCAAGAATCTGACAATCTGAAACTGAACTTTATAATTAGTGTTTTATGATCTGTCTTCAGTGAGTTGTTCTAATCTAGATCAAAGCATATAAATTCCCAAAATGTAACATTTTACTTCTTTTCCCATGATTGCTTATCACAGCAGAAATAATAATTACCACTACTTCTACTACAGTACTAATAAACTACTACCTGTACTAATTCTACTACTACTACATCCACAACTCACGCTAAAACTCACTGCCTCTACACACTGCTAAAACATTGTCTTAATAATTTGTTTAATCTTATATTGCGTCATAAGATCTATCTTAAAACAAGGACATTTGTTTGAATAGTATAATATCTCATAATATCTCCAAGTCAATTATGCAACCAGCATGAACATTTTGTACTTTAATTCAGATCATTTTGTGAGAAATGTTGAATTGCGCTGGAAGCAGCATGCATGACTTAACAGAATTCAACAGTTTGCTGAGTTTGTCTGAACTGAGCTCTTTTCTGCTCTTCAGCCAATGCCACATGCAGCAGCAGTCACAGGAGTGACGTACAGACTGGAGGACACACAGTCTTCTCGTGGATGTCCTTGTAAGAAAAGGAGTCATGACATCAAAATTAATAGATACACCACTAAAGTCTTGTACTCTGCTGTCAACATCTCTGTTTTTGCCAGAAACGCAGCAGGGTATTCTCCTGCAGCAATCATACAAGTACCAGCCGTACCTGCTGCAGATTTAAAAAGTAGGCCAAAGTGTGTGTGTGTGTGTATTTGAGTCACATATAATATATATTTATCCTTAAGTAGACCTTAAAGGCTGTTATTTCTGTTTCTTCCCTGGCAGCTTGTGACAAAACGTTACTGGATGAAAAGTTCAATAAGAAAACTTGCCTTGAGTTGTACGAGCATCAAGATGGAGAATCAAGGCCAGAAAATGTGATCATTTTAACGGCAAAGATGAAACAAAAAGAAAGGAAGCAAATAAGAAAGAGTAAGTGGCATTTAAAGTGCTTTTAACCACACAACTTCATCCCCTCTGCTCTACAGAGGACAAAGACAATCCTTGGCCTAATTTTGCACCTAATTTAATTGACGGATTCAAGACATACAGGTGGAAAAACATTATTTTCAGCATTGTTAAATTTTTGACCAGCATTACAAAGATAATAAAATAGGTCACATTGCAAACCTAAACCTCTGTTGGTCTTCAATGCTTCTCTGCTGTCCGTCAGTTGTTTGTGTCATAAACTCTTATCTTGTTCATTTAATACTGTGACATGCTTGTATTAGAATTATTTTCTGTGTAAGACAAATCAGTTTGATTCTCTTTCTGTTTCTGTTGCAGCCATGAAGGACTACATTCGCTACCTTTACTTTGAACACAGATGTGACAGTGAGACACCACAGACAGTTAAAATGTGCCTGTTTTATAAAAAAGAGGGCAGTAAGTGTCTTTAAATTAGATTTCAATTCATTATACATACAAAATACATTATCTGTTGTTGCCCTCCGGGATGACACGTACACTGTAAGCGTTTTCTGTTCTGACACCTCTATGGTTGAGGTTTGACCAATAATGAGCTCCTCTTTTTAGCCATGCTAGCTGTGTAGCACTATGGATGGCAATGTCTGTCAGTCAGTTGCTACGTCCCTTTGGTCCAGACTGAAATATCTCAACAACTATCACATGAATTGCCATGAAATATTGTACAGACATTCATGGTCCCCAGAGGATGAACCCTAATGACTTTGGAGATGACCTGACATTTCCTCTAGCGCCACCAGCAGGTTGACATTTGTGTTGTTTTTTTGTGTGAAATGCCTCTACGACTATTGGACGGATTGCCATGAAATTTAGAACACACATTCACACCCTCCTTGGGATGAATTGTAATAACTTTGGTGATCCCTTAACTTTCTATATAGCGCCATCATCAGGTCAAAATCTTAATTTGTCCAGTACTTTGGTGAAGGAATAGGCTGCCTGCAGAACAAATGACATTCCCATCAGATGTACTTTGTGCTGATTAGCAAATATTAGCACGCTAACATGCTAAACTGAGATTATACCTGCTAAACATCTGCATGTTAGCATTTTCACTGTGAACATGTTAGCATGCTGATGTTAGCATTTAGCTCAAAGCACTGCTGTGCCCAAGTACAGCCTCACAGCATGGATGTATAAAGAGAACTGGATACAGCGTCCGAGGCGGGCCCCGTTCATTCCTATGAAAGTTGCTCAGTGTCGCAAGAAGCCAAAAAAGTTAGACTTCCCGAGTATAAAATTACCTTTCTGCGTTGGGCGGCCCATAGATCAAGCACACCAAGTCTACGGGAAAAAGTCTTTTGGGGCCAGTGTACATCACGTGATGGACCCTGAAGTTGTAATTACACAGTTTGGCCACTATGTCAAATTGGCTTCAAAGCCTGGCGCACTTCCTGGGGGTTTGCCTCACAGAGCTGCTAGCATGGCTGTAGACTCTTAGTCTTGTTCTACCTGGCTGTGCAGTAAAGAAAAAATTAAAGACAAAAGTATATTTAGTGTATTTATACTACAGTAGATGCACCCATTGATGATCCCGTTGTTCCAAAACCCAATCTCGGGTATTGGCCAATAATGAGCTCCTGTTTTTTCATTTCCAATTTAAAATCTGTACTTCTTATCTCACTGTGTGGAACGGATTGGGACCATTCTTCAACATGTATGTACTTTACACAAGGCTGACTAAGAAACAGTATTTGATCTGTCTTATGTTGCCAGTACCCAGAGTGTTAAATGAGATAAGCTGTGGTGCTGACACTGATCTGGTGCTGATCCTGCAGGTGCATCAGGGTCACAGAGCACAGCCAAGTTTGTCTCCACATACTGTAGAAGAAAAAAAAGCTGTTTTCAACCTAAATAGTTTTTCTTTTTCTCTTCAGTTCCACTCAGAGAACCTCAGGACTTCATTGCTTATAGTGAAACATACAGTCCTGCTCACCTGTCTTGGAAAGCGATTCCCCCCATGGACCACCAAGGTTTCCTCACACACTACAGCCTCTGCAGCGTGAAAATCAGCTCACAGGATGAGCCGAAAGGTGTGAAGTCACTTTTTTACTTATCTGTAGCTTTTTACAAAACAAACATTTTGTGGAATTGACAGAGAGGAAGAATTGACTTTAATGTATGACTATTTATTTTTAATGCAAATGCACAATATTTCACCAACTTTTGATACTTCTTAATGACAAACTAACTTTCACTTACAGTATCTGAGAAAATGAAACTTACCAAAAACACAGCTACGTTTGTTTAACTGTGATGACAACTTTCTGTAAGTTTTCCCACATCTCCTTTCATCAGAGTGTTATAACATATCAGCCTCACTGTTAAAATACAGTCTGGAAAACTTGACGCCAGGAGCGAAATATAACATCAGCCTGGCTGGAGTGACACGAGTGGGTGAAGGGCCTAAAGCCACAGTAATTATCAACACACTGCCAGAGAAACCTGTGAATGGTATCAGACTTACAGAATCAACTTAATATTTGTAAATTAAATACAAGTCAATGGAGGGGTTTTTCCCATATGTGGGTGCTTACAAATGTTTCCCCATCTTTCTTTTTTCCCAAAATTAGTGTGGTGGAGTCTCGGCTTGCTGTTTGCGTTCTTTTTAACCTCAACAATGTGCACCGTTGTCTTGAAGAGGTAGGTGAGCCCTACTGTAAATATTGTACATTTTGAGATAAAAGTATTAATAAAGCAAACAAAATGCAGTATGCATAAGGACTAAAAGCTCTGCCCCAAAGCTCTGGTTCAAAATAATGCCACTCTGGCATTCTTTAAAGCCACTATGTATAAAATTATTTTGGCAAGTTTTTAAGTTTTTGTTTGCAGAAAAATTAAACAATCTCGGTGAACATTAGTGCAGTCTATGTGTTTACAGAATAAATGCCAGACATATCAGCTTTAAGGAGTTTGGGTTGTGTTAGGATGCGTGGCTTCAAGGTATAGGTTGGGGTGAGGAGTTACAGGGTTGTAGGAGTTGGACCCAAATGCAGACATACTCAAGGATGAAATAGAACAACAGGTTTATTGATCCTATAATTGGCAAGGGTGGTAGGCAGATACAAAAATACGGGAAAATCCAAAAAGACAGGAACACAAAAACTCCAGGAGCTCAGGGTGCAGACGTAGTCTGAGTCCAAACACAAAAACAAGGCATGAGCTGAGGAACAGTGAACAAAAAGCTTCTTACATGGAGTGTGGGTAATGTCCAGTAAACACGAAAAACCAGAAACATGGAACTTGAATAAACCTGACGAAACACAAAAACAACTTACTTGACATGGGCACAGAACACAAACCAACAGTGACAACGAGTGTCAACAAATGACCCAACAAGTACTAAAGGGAAAGACAGACATAAATAGAGGAAGCCTAATGAGGGAAAACAGAACCAGGTGAGTAATAAGACATAGGTGAACAAAATCAAGGGCTGAGGCAGGAGGACAAGAACATACAGGAAACATGGAACTAGACTCTTCAAAATAAGACAAAAACTTTAACCATAACATAACTAAATCCAGACCAATATCATGGAACCTAACAGGTTGTCCAAGTTGCTGTTTTATCTGCAGTCTTTAAATCAGCTGTTCATCTTTTTTTAAATCAGTTTCTTCTCTGTTTTAATACTTAGAATCAAAAATAAGATCTTCCCTCCAGTGCCGACACCTGTTATTCAAAAGTTCACCTCTTATCCAACAGAGAGTCAGGTAAGAGACTGTACCTGGGATTTGCTTCTGTTAAGGATGTGTGGAGTTTTTGCACTTTCTGAAACCCTGGCAGCTGGACCTTTTATTGTCCACAGTGGTGGGATTTGTTTTCTTTGACTTCAACCACAGCTTGTCAGTAAAAAAAAAAAGTTAAAGCATAAAACATTGTAGACAACATACAACACTAAAGCAGGTCAAATGTAAAACATTAAGTGGAATCTAAAAGTATAAAAACCCTACAGTCTCACATTTAAGATTCCAAATGATTCCAAATCTTTTATGCCAAAGTTATTAAAAGGTGCCACCCAGAGGCCAGCAGTTTATCATATCGAACGAATCAGAACATCTTTGCAGGATTACAGCAAATAAACAATAATATGTATAGAGGTTGACTCTTTGACTCTGTTTGCTCTGGAAAATTAGCAATTTCTTAGTATTTTGTGCCATAAAGCGATTTATGAAGCAAATCCAAGCTGGTGGCTCAACTTTGTAAAATCCAGTCTAGAGACCACAAGAGGCTGACAGTCTTGCTTATTTGAGTATACTATATGTGGCAATCAAAGAGGACAGCAAGCTAAGAATTTCCAAGTACAGCGCAGATTGTTCTCTGTGCATATGACAGTCAAGTTTGAATATTAGTGCCCTCTGCTAATTTGACCTACAACAGGGGATGCCGGAGACAAAAGAGGAGGTGGATGAGCTGACGCTGCACCAGCTACACCCAGAGGGCAAGTCTGTCCCCGACGAAGCAGAGGAGACCACCTTCCTCGGAGGAGAGTGGGATGACGGCACTGACGAGGACGTGGAGAATGTGAGGGGTGATTCAAGGATGTCAGGAGGAACCAGTGATGAGCATTTGAGTCCTGGCTCTACAGATCAGGCACTGAGGAGCTCCAGAGAGGGAGAAATTACAGATCTGGAAGAGGTGGACAATGAGATCGCCATGTTGATATACAGGAATGGTTTGGTCTTTGATGTGAAGACAGACTTGCCTTAAAATGGATTTAACTGAGGGTTTTACCGCCTCACAGCACAAAAGTGCACAAACATATCAAGGTTTGGCATATTTGTTGATTTATACTAAAGACTGGACGAATACTTTTCTTGTTCTTGATCTTTTTAAACATATATTTTCTTTTTGTAATGTTGGATGAAAAAAGATCTGCAGAATCATCTTGTTAAGAGGAAGATATTTGTTTAATTTTCATGTTGAATTTTGCCAGTGACATTTTTACCTAAGGATGCCCGACCAGTATGTGAAAGCAAGAGGATTAATCACTCACAGCCAGTGTCAATGCATGTTGTCAATAAACCTTTTTTTTTTTTTACTGTGGATAGCAAATCCTAGTTCAGACTTTTATCATTTTTGTCAGTGTTTTTAGGTGTTTCCAGACAAAAATAATTGAAACAAAGGATTGTATTTGAAGTCAAAAAGAGGAAATATCTTTGACAAATTATTCAAGAGTAGAAGGACATGACCTGAACAATTTCTACTGGCAGCGTAGCAGTTGCCATTATTTGCAAATTATTTGTGTGTAACTTTTATTATCAATATCACCAGTCTCTGGACAATTATTACACCATGACTGCAAAGATCAAAACAGCCAGATGGTTACAGCCTCACAATACTGTAAAATATAATTGAAACATAAAACGTTAACCTCCGAGATACACCAATAAAACCACCATAAAATATCAGTTTTACTGTAAAGAGTCTGGCCCATTGTTGGTCAGTGTAAAATGAAATAAGACTGCAAAAACAAAGTACCAGTGTATGCGATGGCTGAGCAGCACAAATGTGAGCTGAATATGTAACAGGAAGTGGTCACAAAAAAACAATGACCTTAAAAAAAAAAGGTAGTTCATGCAAAGTGAAGTGTTAGATTACTCATAACCAAAGATACTTCTGTGGTGTCGATCTACTTTGTTCAAACTAGAAAATGTCATGTAGATTTGTGAGAAGTGATGACAGACTTAGAGTATTTTCCATGACACTGCACTTTAATTTTTTTTTACCTTTTTACATTAACAATATTTCAACATAGTTGACAGTTTCCTTTACAAGGAGTTACAATATTTATAAGGTCTTTTATATCCGAACAATTCAACATGAAAATATGCATAAAAATAAATCAGTTGAAATAATAATCTCTACACTGAAAACAACCAACATAAATAACACAAAAATCTCAAAATTAAACTAAACATGGGTTACATATATAAGTACAGCATGTCATTTTTTCCATTGTATAAATACTTCTAAGAATTGTTGGTTGTCTGGTCTGTCTGGCTGTCCTGACCACAGACAGCAGGCTAACATCTGATAAACGCGATGTGTGGTGAAGAAAATATATGAACCCATAACACAGTGTTTTGTCTGTGTGTATATAAAGTAACACTGTGCAGAATATTACAGATTTCAGTTTAAATTAGGTTAAACAGGAAAAGCATATTCTGCTTGAGTAAAACAATGTAAGATAATAAATATATATTTTTTATTCAAATGTACTCTTTAAAGAATTTCTCATTGTAGGAGATTAAATTATTTTTATTGACCATAATGTTGTCACATATACAGTGGGGCAAAAAAGTATTTAGTCAGCCACCAATTGTGCAAGTTGTCCCACTTAAAAAGATGAGGGAGGCCTGTAATTTTCATCATAGGTACACTTCAGAGAGTTATAGGGTTACCTTCTCGTCAAACTCAAATCTGACAGCTCTAGGTGAAAGGTCATCCAATCAGAGAGTGCCACGTCACGATGTCCCGCCTCCTAAGCCCCTCCCCTAGCTCCTCCCCTCAACCAATGAGATATTGCCACGTCATCACAAAGCGCNCTGTGCACCAGATGCATTATTTGAGTAAGTGATGGATATTTGTTATAGTTATTGCTGTTTATTTGTTCAATGGTGAATAATGGTTTGAATAATATTTATTAGAATACCTTTGTTTAATGATTATTGTTTTCATTTGCGTTTTTAGCCTTTAAATCATCTGTCAGTCAACTTCTGTAATGATCAGGTGCTCATTTGTCAAGCTCTTAATTTGCATCCACTGACCACTAATCCCCAGGAAGTATTCATTACACATGCCCTTTAATACAAAAGGCCAAAGCATGATTAGCAATAACATCTCATAATTCTTCATCCATAATGATGCTAGCTGACAGCTGAATGCCTTACACAGATACAGGGGTATGAAATGTGACACATCCCTCCTTTAGTGTAGCAGTAGTGCTGAAACAGGCTGCAAGGTGGACAAGATGTAAGATGACAAACCCACGTTTCCTGATTGCTCTTACACAGTAAAGGTAAGAACATGGGTGTATACACATCAGAGAGTTATAGGGTTACCTTTCCATCAAAGTCAGATCTGACAGCTCTAGGTGAAAGGTCAGCCAATCAGAGAGTGCCACGTCACGATGTCCCGCCCCCTAAGCCCCGCCCCTAGCTCCTCCCCTCAGCCAATGAGATATTGCCACGTCATCACAAAGCGCACCTCCCGTCAACCAATGAGATATAGCCACGTCATCACAAAGCGCTCTGGTTAAAGCAGGCAATAATAAATTAAATTATAAATTATATTATTCTACTATTCTACTATAGCAAATCAATAAAAATGTTCACACACGTTTTTTTTTATACACAGGCAGAGGATGATGATAGGATTCAATACTGCATTTTCGGCGACTATTTAAACACAAAATTAGATTCTTTAGTTGAGCGGTTTAAAAAGAAATTAAACATTCAAATGCAAGTAACAAAATACCAGTATTCATGTCAGCAAGAGTGGGATGGAATTAGTCTATATGTCACAAAGTTGAGCTAAAAATCCCTGAACGGTTTGCTCTGTGCTGCTCCCAGGTAACAGAGCTCAACTCCTCTAAATACAGAGGGGCAATAAAAAGCCTTACTACAAACGTCAGTTCATCTTTAAACAAGTAAAGTCACAAAGTTGCCTTAAAACCCCCAACGATCTGCCCTGTGCTGCGCTCTGATAACAGAGACAGAGGGCTAATAAACCACCAGGCACGTTCTTTAACATTAGCCTTCCTGTTATACACCTGNTTTTTTTTATACACAGGCAGAGGATGATGATAGGATTCAATACTGCATTTTCGGCAACTATTTAAACACAAAATTAGATTCTTTTGTTGAGCGGTTTAAAAAGAAATTAAACATTCAAATGCAAGTAACAAAATACCAGTATTCATGTCAGCTAGAGTGGGAAGGAATTAGTCTATATGTCACAAAGTTGAGCTAAAAAAAACCCCCAACTGTCTGTTCATCTTCTCTACATCCGCTGATAGCTGCTTCCGAGTCCTCTGACCCCCAACTGTTCGCAGATAACAGAGCCTGACCCTGACAATACAGAGGGGCAATAAACCCCCAAACACGTTCTTTAACATTAGCTTTACTGTTATACACCTGCACACACACACACACACACACGGATAAACCG
>LKNJ01007822.1:0-10980 GCA_002120245.1 Maccullochella peelii | reverse complement strand
TTTCTCTCAGACCACTTGAATTACAATTTGCTGGACGGTTATTATGGAATTCTTGCCCAATGACACCAAAAAAATACTGCCTACCCCACCTTTAAGTTGCAGAGCGTTGAGCTCCCAGGGCCACCGTACTTTGAGGCTAATAGGATATGCTTTATTTTTACACAACAAAATCTGCTTAGTGAAGCTACAGTAAACCTATAGACAAATTGGCAATTCATTCAAACGTGTCATCACATACAACTCACACATCCCTGACTGAGCAAATGATGGGATGTTAAACATTATCGTGCTAAACACACAGCTGTGCTCTGGGCAGCAGTCAGAGTGCTGTCGACAGCGATGCCAGCCACCTGTGGCCTCTGCCTCTCAAAAGCCTTTCAACTCCATTTCTCCACTGAGGGGAAAGGATCATCCATCTTAGTGACAACCTGGAATTGTGAAAAATACCTGTGGCTGACAAGAAGGGTCCTCGAGATGCCAAGAGTGCCGAATGCAGATGGCCCGGTGCTGAATCCTACAGGCAGTGACACCTGCCATGGCACTTGTACTAATACGGATGCAGCATGTCTGAATGAAAATGGGATGTGTAATCTTCATCATAAATGACTTGCTGCATATTGCACCTGTCTTGTTTTATGATCATGTGCGGGGAACACCTGCCAATATGAACTGGGATTATTAGAGGTGTCATGCTTCAGTTTTTCACTCTCTTTGCACTGTGGTCTGTCACAGCATTGGTTACAATCATTCTGTCATAAACAGCTGGCTACATTTCTTTGAAGAACTTGACTGACTGTTATTTTGGGATTTGTGACTACAAATTGTGATCTTAACTTTGTTAAATGTGATGTTCAGTAAACATGATTTTAAAAAAAAAAGATCTCAAAGGATAATTCCGGTTTATTATACCTTATTTTCAGAGTTTTGACCATCATTTCTATCAGTTATAATATTGTACTCACCAAAGTAATTGCTGAGATCTGGGAACATGGTGACATCGTTACAATGGCAGGGCAAGAAAAATGAGCAGTGCAACGATAAGATAGATTGCAAACAAGACAAAAGTTTATCCAGATTATCTAAAAATCTTTATTTGGAGGCAAAAGAGAAAGTGAGCACATAGATGTTAGCCATAAACCCTCATTGCAGAAGAAAACTGTGAGCACACAACTATGGTGAGAACAGTCGTTAAGTAAAATTGAACCAGGAAGTACTTTCTACTAATGCTGCCATGTTCCCACATCTCAGCAATCAATCCTGCATGTCAAAAGTTAAGTTTATAGACTACTAAATAATTTTGACAAATACATTTTGGAGGAAATGTAATTGCTGCATAGATAATGTTCATTGGCAATGTTTTCTACAGTCCAGGAAGAGTTACATTGTTATACCACACATGCCCTGTATTGTCTGGGTGGATGGCTTGGTGTACAAAGCACAGGACTGTGATTATGGAGACAAGAGTTCACATCCTGCTTGTGGTTTAGGCTAAAATAACACTTTGGTTAAGGTTAGTGACAGATCATGGTCACACGTGTTGACCTTTTCAGTATTTTACCAAGACCACCATCACCTTAACCACCTTAAGTGCTCCTGACAGCAGTTGGTAGAAGATCTAATGTTCATTACATCCCACAATATAAAAGTCTTACTCGAAACTAAATCATAATTTTACTATTCTTAAAGACTAGAACAAACACAAAAAACATCCGTACATTAGGGTGTGTATGGGATTCATACAAACCTACAGGTTCTTCCTCTTGGAATGAGATTACTAAGCAAGTTTTATGGCAATCTGCTGTCAAATAGTTTATGTGCATTTTGTCCTGAGCGTGGTCCTGAGATGAAAGGTTAGGGGTCATGAAAACAATTAAGATTTACTAGACTCACTGGACAAAAGGTTAGCAATTTGGAATCATCCGCTGGAGACCATGAATATCCTACCAAGTTTGATAGCAATTGGACAAGGTGTCAAAATATCTTGCTCTGGATCAAACTATCAGTTTAACATTTTAGTTTAACTAGCAATCATCACAATACAATATTTAGCTGGCTCTTTTATTTTACAACATTTCAGTCAGCATGAGTGTAGAAAAAAGCTTATCCCACATAAATCGAGAAGCTATACACCAGGAGAAATCCAATCTGCAACAGGAGCCTGTGTTGTCTTTACTGTACCTGTTTTGCCGGTGTTCTTCATAGATGTCTTATTAGAGGATTCAGTATCAAAGCCCTCCAGTGTCAGTTCCTGATACTCTGTGGATACTTTGGCATCCTGGTCCACAATGTTGATTGGTGACTGGTTTCTCTCTCTGCATTCTGTGTAGGCTGACGCCCAGCCCTCGTCTGGACCATATATTCCTGAAGAAGACACGAAATGCAACAGAGTGTCATGACTAGAAGGATACAATTTGATGTGAAACTGAGTTGGCTTTAGAAGGATACATCAGAGAAAAATGACATTTCAGAACCATCTCATGTCCTCTGAAAACAGCTGACAGTGTACACTGCCAAGTCATCTGAATTTCAATTAAACATTGCACACAGAGTAAACATCATGAGCTCCAAACAGAGGCAGCTGCTGAAAAAGCAAAACATTTCCATTCATGTGGTAAATAGAAAATTTAAAAATGTCATTATTATGAGGCATGAGAGTGTCCCATGCTGCGTTTGGCAACCTCTTTCATATACTATAAATTCTATATTTGGTTTTGCATTGCTGACCTCCTTCTGACTTCAGCCCCAGACAACCCCATCAATCACAGCGTTACTGAGCTGACAGGGAACCCTAAAACACCTCAGACAAATCGTGAAGAAGCTGATGTGTGCGTGTATGTGTCTCTGTGTATGTTTGTGTGTGTGGAGAGGCATCCTTTCACAGTAAATGTCCACAGAGTGAAAGCCTGAGGACAGAGGAGCACTGGAGTCACAGAGGCTGTGAGAGAAAAATAGTCAGAGGGAAGCCAGGACTGAAATGTCACACTCAAAGATCAGGGCTGTAGCTACTGGGCACACTGGGGGCAGGATGTTGCCTGAGGACCCCCAACCCCACCCCCGGACACAATTACTTCAATGCTAACAGAAATAGTAAAATAATATAGACAGAAATAATAATAATGGGTTCAGCGCTGACACAGCGCTAAAACAAAGTGTGGAGGTCTGGCTATGTGAGACTAACCAAACAAACAAACTGGTAGTCCGCCATTGTTGTTTCAGATGCATGCTTGTTACACAACATCAATGGGCATCTGCGAATTGAGGTGATTATGTCATTGTTTCCGAAACGCTCCATTTTTCACATCCACACGGATACACAGAAACCAGAGTTTTTCAAAAATCTGTTTTAGTGACCTAAAACTCTGTGTGGATGAGAGGCCAAAATGTAGATGAAAATATTATTTTTCAAAAATATCCGTATACGTGTGGACAAGGCTACACAGCAACATTTTGTTTTGATTCATATAGGCATACTGTAAAGTTTTCGCCAGTCCACACATTTGCAAAACATATATTAACATACTAAATCATGAGCCGCACAGAGCCACTGCTCTTAGACTGAATGGGGATGAGTAGCTGAATGGCCATGTGGGTTAAAGGTGTCTGATCTCATAATGCAACAATGAATACTGGGTATTGTAGGAAAGGTTAAACATGGTCTAAACCTGACTGTAAACAGAAAAAGGCATCTCACAGCCATTATTGCATTTGTTATGAGCTAAATCACTGATCATTTCTGTATGTATTCATTAAGTTGTAAAAAGCTGAAAAACATCATCTGACCTTTTCTGAAAATTCTGAAAGTTGTTACACACAGTGTGTTTTGTTGCACCTGTAACCATACCCAACATTGATGCCACACTGTACTGAGTACATTTTTACATCACTGCAGGAAGGTTCATCCCCTGGTTGCACCAGCTATGCTTAAGTTCAAACATAGCCTAGTTTGAACGTAATTTCTAACTTAGGTCAGAGTTGATGCACTATTAAGATTTTAGGGTTGCACTAGCTGAAATAGTTCCAACGTAGGCATAAGTTACAACTTAAATCTTACAGCTAGCCCTTAGTTGGTGTAAAGTCATCCGTAAAATAGCGGTTAGCATGGTGCATCGTTTTGAAAGGTGGGATAACTTGGAAGATGAGGAGGAGCGAATTATGCCGTCTGTTTTTTGTTTTCAGTGTAGGCATCATTATGTAATGTTACATTTTCATCTGCCGTTATATTACCCTGTGTTGTAGTAGGCTGTTTCACCACTCAATGCCACTGTTATTATGCTGTAGCTGTAGATTAAGGTTCAATAGTTTTCATCTAATCATAATACTTTGTCCTAGTTTCCGTACCTTTTTGTTGTTGTTTGGTGATTAACATTAGCTATTTTTGGCCATTAGCCACTTAGCAAATTGATCAAAGACAACTGAGCAGCAGAAACAACATGGTGTTGGCCACAGGAAGTGAAAACATAATTTTCTGTGACAATGTTTTGGTTAGTGTGGACTTTATGCCAGAGTAGCTAAGACGAACCTTACGTCTCCGTGGTGCAACCAAACATCGACACAGCTTTAGTATCAAACTAATTAGTTTCAACGTATCGTTTAGTGTGGACTTTGCACCCTAACTTAAGAGTGAACTTTCCTATAGGTGGTGCAACAGGCAGCTGGACTTCAGTTAAAACTAGATTTTCAGATAAGTTGCTCTTTGAACTGAGGTGAAAACACCCATTGCAGATGTATGGTTTCACATATCAATTGTGATATTCTGTGACTCTGAAAAAGAAAATATCAGAAGGGGAATACTTATGAAGCCTGTTGGAGCTCAATATTGCCATGACAAAAACTGAATATTACATTTATTGTGTTCTATTTGAGGTACTATCTTTTGACTTTTATCTATTCCAATCTACATCTTATTCTTTACTGTTGTTATGACCTAGTTTCATCATATCTCAACAGTGCCCACAAACCACAAGATTTAGTTTTACTACAAAATGGGTGTACTAATACTGCATTTATGTTTCTTATGTGACAGCATACTCATACCTGTCTCAGACTTGTATTATGAGATGGATAACCTAGATAACAGGCCATATGCCTCTAATTAATTGCTGTACATTCAGCCCTACATTCAGATATTCTTCTTTGTATTAGGCACAGAGCTGCTTTGCTTCAGCACCATTTCCCATTCAAGCAGTGTTGTGAGCAGCACAGACCTATAATTCTCCTGTCAGTGGGAACTAGTTGATCTCTACAATGTGGAGGACGAGACATGAGCCATTAAAAGCAGTTTTTACTGAGACTTCACTTAAAATCAGGCAAGGTGTATTGCTTTGGCATTTACTGGAATACATCGAAAAATAGCTCAAGTTGATGTGTCAATGCAACTCTTGAAAATAGCAGTCATCTTTCCTCTGAAATACTGCTTTAGTGGTTTTTGAACTGTGTAAAGGCCAATGAAATGGTAGCAGTAACTACCCTGTCACTGGCATATTTATTGGGTGTTACTTTGAACTGCGGACAACTGTTATTTCTGTCCAAATTTGGTTGTTGGTTGTTTAACACTGCTGTCGCATCTATGATGGTTAAGTTTGTTTAAAGGGGCACGCCACAGGTTTTACACATACTGTATAGGTCACTTCACTAGTCATGAAGAGTGCTACACTGCCTGTGAAAACAGCTGTATAATGTCTTCTGTGGCTCTAGAGGAGCTTTATTAAGTCTGAGGAAATATCCCCTGATGATGTCATAGTGATATTAACAGGTTTATCTCAATCAGAATCAGGTTTATTGCCAAGTAGGTTACACATACAAGGAATTTGCCTTGGTATATAGATCCATAACAATAAACATAGGAAGTAGAACATATAAAGATAAAGCATGTACAGCAAGTAAAGAATCATAAATCCCAAAAACAAAAAAATGACAATAAAATATAAAAAACATACTTTTATTTAAATGGAAGAGAGCTGTGCAGGGATGTGCAAAAATACTGACCAGGTAATGTGCAAAAGTACACACTATGAAGTATAAAGAATATTTGCAGTGTGCAATATAGTGATCCCATATCTTTTATGATAGAGAGCCTTTTTTCAGTTTAAAAATTCAAGCTTTTCTCAGTGCTGTGGCATTGTCACTAAAACGACTTGAAGCAAATCTATTTTAGAGAGCAGTCATGCAAATGTGAGCATTCTAACCCCGATGATAAACTCCATTAGCCCTTGAATCTGCCAATGAGAGGGTTCAGCCCTCAATTTATCAGTAACATTGAGTGGATGTAAGTATAGTTGTGGGTTCCCTATTGAAAGCCGTTTGAGCATTTATTCCATATCCATGATTTCAGAAGTCAGTTTCCTACACTAATTCATTCTTTGTCAGTACTAGTTGGACATTTGGACAAATATTTTAGCAAACAGTTGCCTACTTACACACCCAGCACACACAGAGCAAAATTTATTTGGAGTTGTGTTTGTGTCCACCTGATAAATGTGGTTAACTCCTGGTTGTGATTCCTCATCTTGACCACTCAAGACCATATCTCATGTATCGCTGGTCATAACAACTGCTAAATTTAACAAACATTACATATCTGGGATTTCTCAACCTTAGAAAGACTTACTCTTTCTGAGTAATGAAGTTGGAAGGAGGTTAAAAAGGGTCAGTTGATTAGATTCCAGTGAATCTAATCAACTGACCCTTACATGAACATGTTTTTAGTCACAACGGTGGCTCCAAAACTGAATTCCAGAGCTGGTGGAAGAGTCTGGCATGTGAGACTTCCATATTGACAGTTGAGCAGAAACACAGTCAATTGCTATTTGTTAGAAAATCTAATGCCATTTTGTCAGGAAATCAGATCCAAAAGACACTTGAAAAGATGCAGCCTCCATAACTGTTTTATTTACTGTTAAACAAAAGCACTGCTTGAGAATTGTCCAGCGTTGGTGTAGGTTTGTGCCTCTCTGAGTGTGCTCTTGTTTATATTGCATTTTTATAGGAATGCATGTATGAATACCATCTCTTACATCCCACTCACTTTCATTCTCTCACTGAGACATCATGAATATCAGTCCAAGTGTACAATATCCATAAATATGTATGTCTGACGACAACTGGATAACTACATTCCCAGGGATCTTAATGGCCGCATGCCCACACTTTTTTATGAAACCGTAACCCTTTTTTGATGTACAGGATATGGTACGATGAAACACATATGGAAAATCACAAAATCTTTGAGGGTGAAAGAGGAAAATGATAAAAAGGAAGAATATTAAAAGGAGAGCTGGGTAGATATATATACAGAGAGATGGAAAAAAAGCAGATCATATCAATGCCATGGAAACAGTGACAGAAAACATTATTTTATATATGTGAGAGTGTCATGTGTACGTGGGTGCATGTAAATGCATATCTTTGGCAGAGCTGATTAATCCCGCAGCAACTAAAACACCCCAGATAAGAAATGTTTGTTAAATTTGTTAAATTTAGCATTTGTTATGACCAGGGATATATGCGGTATGGTCTTGAGTGGTCAACATGAAGAATCACAACCATCTTTGAAATAACAGTTTGTACATTTTTCAGTGATGTTATTCGCATCATGTGTTTAAACATACAAATCAGTTAGACACTGTTTTGAAGTCCCTGAAAATGTGGTTAAATCGTGTTAAAATTGAAAGCTTGTTAAGGTTTTAATTTGACACATATTTGTGATGTTTATGTGTCTTTGTAACAACCAAGCATCCTCATTTTAGACGTGCAGTTTTCAGCACAAATGTTTGGTCTTTATTTACCTCAACCATATTATTACCATTCTCTTATTTTCAGTGTTTTTGAAGTACATTTGCTTATGTGTCAGTAAGAAGCCTTCCTGTTTACTAATCTGATTCCATCTGCTGTGTTAATTTGCTATTGCTGCTGTTTGCTGGTGTTACAAAGTTAACACTTTTACATTAAAATGCTTCCAGTAGTTCAGGGGGAATTATATCTTCAGCAGAATATTTTTTAGTGACACGACAGTAGTGTTGAGTTTCATGAATAGCGGCTTCACACTGAAAATCAGCATACAGTATTAGTCACAATCAATTAAACTGTGCACAAAGAAGCTATTCTTATATTGTTGTTCTGATGTAAATACACTGCAGTACTGTATAAATGTACAGTAGATTATGCTAGATTTTCCCTGGGAGCCAGAACCATTATAGTGCAGATATTTGGTTAAATTACCTGTGGTATACGCCCAGTGGTGGAAGAAATAATGAGATCCTTCACTTAAGTGAAAGCAACAATACCTCTGTCCACTGGCGACCTGTCCAGGGCGTACCCTGCCTCTCACCCAATGTCAGCTGGGATCGGCTCCAGCCCCCTGCAACCCTCTAAGGATAAGTGGTATAGATAATGTTTAATCTGTAATAATTTATCATATTTTATAGGTTGATATACTGATATATAGTTATAGGTATATGTTTTGTATGTACAATCCTGATATTAATTATAACTAGTAAATATAGCTGTCAAATAAAAAAGTAAAAAGTACAATATTTGCCTCTGAAATGTTTAGGAGCAGAAGCACAATTACCTCAAAGCTTTCCTTACTTACAGTACTTGGGTAAATGCACATATTTACCTTCCACTACTGTTACACTACACTAGACTAATTAATATATCAATTCTTTTAAAAATGGTTTCCCCTTTTTTTTCCCCCAATCATAATGTGAGACCTGCCATTATTTGATCATATAGGTTGAAATATAATTTGGGTCCTGCCTTTTATTTGAGAGTTTAAGGTATTTAGAAATGGATTGATCATAAGCTCATGATAGAATTCGCACTTTGAATTTCAGCAGCACTTAAGTGACAATTCCATTATATTTTATACTGTAGGTCAGTTTCAAAACACTCAGTAAGGCACATGCATTCATAAGCTCAAAATGATGACTTATATACTGCATGAGGTATGAAAAATGATTTTCTGCCATTGCATCTGTAATACAACATGCTTCAGCTTATAATAAGAACTTTCATAACCTTGAAGTTAGAAAATGCATTGCAGTGTTAAACTAATTTCAAAGAGTTACAGAAAAAAACATCAAGCAAGCTGTAGTCATCTCAACAGCTCACAGTAATAATCATACGTATTTTCTTCAGGAAATGTTTTTCTCCCCTCTGGCTGAAGTACAAACTCCAACATTTCTGAATGAACACAAGGTGTTATGGGAACTAATTTCGCTGTGGATGTGGAGTAGATACGTTTTATCAGTTTGGCTGTAGGACTATGATACCAGTGATTACATAAAGATATTTAAGTAATGTAATGCATCTATGGTGAATCACTTTGACTATAGTTACCTTTCATGAGTGTCCCAGTCTTTATCTTTCTTTTTGAGCAGCACCAGCTTGGATTCAACTGCCTACAATACATTCATTTCAACATTTGTCCTTTAGTCACTTCATCAGCAGCATCCTAACGTACTTATTTTCCATTAGTTGGAAAACAACAAACTGTCAGCCTCTTGACAGCCTTGAGGATGGATCATTGTCTCTATTTCAAAGTATACTGGTTAGTCAAGCATTACACCGACTACTGCAGCTATACTAAATGCCTGAAGAAGACCTTGACTACAAATTGGCAATGTCCACAAAAACTAATCTAAGCTCTGTCTGAATTTCCCCTTCTCTGTATCTCCCTCCTTCTCCTGCCCACTCACAATAGCTCTCACTATATGCACCCCACTCGCTCTAAACTCTGCCCTTAATTGAAAGCAATACTAGGCTCCTGGGCTCTAAAATGAATTTGTCTATGATTACTCATGCCCCGGCGCGTTGTGAGCACCGGGTAATGTCTATTTCATTGAATTAGGCGGCATCCTGTTCTCCTTCCCCTCTCCTCCATCTCCGTCCTTGCCCGGGGGCCGCTATTGATTGAGGTGGTCTGGCTTTCGTATAAGGCTAGCATTACCTATGGATCCAGACAGCCGTGGCCCAGCTGGCAAATGCAGCGGAAGGGAAAACGTGAAGCAATTAGTTACTGTCTTAATACAGCTAATTTCTGCTGAAAGCAGCAGTATGGAGCAGTGCAAAGGTAAAGGAGGAAAGAAAAAAGAAGACTAGCATGACTGGTAGTGCTAACCTCAATCACACACCTGGCTAATGGCTAAGAATCTGTGTGCTGAATAGGTGGACTCACAAAAGGGCACTGAACCCAGAAATCTACTTCTTTAAGTTTCCATTATGCTCCTGCATTGGCTGCATGTGTTAGGTTGTTGAGACCAACCAAGTGCAGTACAAAAGAGTTTGTACTATATAATTTGTAATAGTTACACAATGTTCAATCATGTTTCATTGACATGATACAGGATCATCAGTCTGTTATAGGAATCAAATCAATGAAAGGCATGGATGACAGTCAATGAGCTGCTTTGTAATCATGGTTTATCTTTGGCCCAACAAAGACCCTACAATGTTTTGCGCATTGTAGTCTGGTAAAACCATGTATGAATAAATTCTGCTTAGAGCCCGCAAAAGGCCAGCCCTGCTATGACTCAGACAGCAAGCTTTATAAAAAAATAAATAAAAAAATAAAAAAATAGACTAGGTTGAAACCTAGTATGTGGCTGGACCACGTATGGTCAATGTGCTTCTGAGGACACAATTGCGGACCGACATGACTTGACATGATTTGTTCATTACAATACAAGAGAGAACATGACTGCCACAAATACTGATAGAATTTTTATTGAAATATTTATTTAAAGTTTTCTGGTACAGGATATAAATCCTCCACACCAGGCTCTACAACTCAAAACCATACATACAAAAACATTTATAAAAATTGAAATACCACAGTAGATTTTTTTTAAAAATCACAATAATTTCACAATAATCACAAATCGACCATATAATTATACAAAATTTGCTGACCAGAATTTATCCAACCTATTTTTAAAAGTATCAACTGAAGGAGCCTGCACTACATCCTCTGGAAGCTCG
>LKNJ01007821.1:0-10983 GCA_002120245.1 Maccullochella peelii | reverse complement strand
CGTGAAGCGCTGTGAATACTTTCCGGATGCACTGTATGTTTTGTTTACATGATGTCCAGAATGTCCAGGAGTTTTACCCAGAATTAGTGTGCAAACTAAGTAGTATTAGTTTTCACCAGAAAGTTCACAATTCTGATAATGTTTTGGAATTCATCTGCTGGACTAAAGGGCTATACAGACCAATACCCAACATGCTGCCTTCAAGGTCCAGATGAAACAAAGCTGTGTAAAATCACTGAACAATTAAAAATAATGATTCATGCTGGTGCCTTACATATGCGTCTTGGAAGCATCACCCAAGGTTTTATTGCAGACAAGGATAGGACTGGGGAAGAGGCTGACAGGAGGGAGATGGGGGCTGATTTAGTTTTACAGTGGCTTGACAGGAAGTAGTTTTATACAGGCACTGCGCCACTTGTGGAATACAGTTACTGTGCTGATTGACTTATACTGTATTTAACCAATCTAAATTTCCTATTTAAAAAGTTTGAGTGGCCTACAAGTATTTTGTGGCTTCTGTGAACAGTTCAGCAGCTGCTAAATCAGTGCTGCTGTTTTTCAGTCTGATTGCTTGTTGGCCCATTTATTTGGCGGTTATGTCATTTTGTGACAGGCTGTGTAATTTTGCGAAGTTACCTGAATAACCACGTTGCGGTGCCAGCAGTTATTACTATTAGTGAGCTCAACAAGCCAACAAGGCGAGGTGTTTCATTACACAAAATGAATGTCCTCCCACTTTCCCCACTGCTTTTGTTCAACCAGACATCTCATCCTGTATTAGCCTAAATATCCCATTATCTGACTCAATTATGCTTTGATTTTGACAGATAAATGAGTTGCACTTCCTGTGTATTTCTATCAGATTATCTGCCCATTAAAACAAGCCAGGATAACTGGAATTGAAGATAACAGTCTGAAAATGTGAAATTAACGCACAAGCAACATACATACCTAACACCTTGAGTATGCATATAATACATGTTGTGTGATTATACTAAACTATTTGCACCAGCATTTCACTTTGAGTATTTTGTATCCTCACACTGAAAAATACAAAGTAGTAACAGATAAACAAATGAAAATTGCAATGAGACACAGGGACACTTTCTCAAATGTTCATTTTAATAATTTATTAAGTAAAACATTTGTGTTGTGTTGGAATTTTATACATCTCCACAAATAATAACTTCAAGCCAAAGACAGTGATGCAAGATTGCAGTTTCAGAGTGAAAGACTAAAGTGATTCTCAATTCAGCTCCATCCAGCCATCCAAGTTTAACTCAAGCCTACATATTTAAGATACTCCATTTTATAGTACGTTCCATTTTTGCTTTGCTTTAAAAACTAAAGAGACGTTATTGTGATGTTGAACTGCATGACCCAGCATTGTAGGTTGATTCACTTTGCTTACCACAAATGAACCCCAAGGCTGCAAGTGTATTTAAGTGCAGCAGCAATTAATAGCACTGATGATGCAAATAACCACAGCCACAACTGAGTAAACCTGATCTGTTTGAGATGTATTGTGCATGTGTGCAAAGCAATAGTGCACCTAAAAAGGTATATGCTTTGCTTTAAGTATTTGCCAATAAACATATTTCGTGACTGCAATCACACACTTTTCCACCAACAAAGAAGGCAGTGGGGAATTGAAAATTATTGCTTTAAATAGGAAAAAAATAAATAAAAATAGAATCAGATGAATAATAAGTGGCTATATGAGTGGCTGATTCAACCATGACGCATGGGTCTAGAGCAGATGTGAGCTATTCAATGCCAGCTATGACAAGGGACAGCAAAAAGGGGAAAAAAAGTACAAAACATAATGCTGCTTTTTCATTGCTGGTCTTTTGTTGTGGTGCTCAATGGACAGCTTTTTTTTGTGAATGAGCAAAGTTTTCTTGTGGGATGTAAACTTAAAACAAAGGAAGGTGGGGGAGCACTGCCCCCCCTTTTTTTAATGTGGGGATGCAGGATGATCTGACATACAACACAGGAAAAAACACAGCTCCAATAAATGAGTCCAATTGAGGCTAAGTAAGTTGATTTAAAACAGCAAACAGAATCTCTTTTTGGCTTACTGTCTTTTGAGTAAATTCTGCCCGTTCTTGCCTGTGTGACAGCATCCACACACGCACCTGCCTGTCTTATTTATCTTGTCCTGTGTTCCCTCTTTCCCCGTTAATTCTTTGCATCTTTTCCTTTTGATGCAATTACCCTTCCTATTTATGCCTTAATAATGTCCAGTTCACAAACAGCATCATTCTACTCCATAAAGAGAAGAAAAACTTTCCTCAGTTTAATTGACTCATATATTGCAGTTTGGTTTAAGGATTCCTTAAAAGCAAAAAGTCAAAAAACTAAATAGGCATTTGTTGAAGTTTCTATAGGACATCAGTGTAGTTAAAAGCATCACAGCTCAGGTGTAGTAACAGGACACATTAAATAGTTACAGTAAAATAACTTTAAAGTCACAGGGAAACGAGGTCTGAGTGGCCACAGAACCAGTGAGTTACTGAAAAAAATAAAACAGTCATATCCTCAGGTATAGTAGCCTGTGCCAAAGCTCTCCACCACCTCCACTGCTTCTTGATCCCATCTGTTCTTTTGTTGTTCTCATTTCTCTCTCTCCATCTTTCTTTCTCTCTCTCCCTCCTTCCACCTCTCAGAAGAGAGGACATAGCTGAGGGAGCGGTGAACCATATTACCCTGGCAACCACTTGTGATGAATAGTTTCTGCTTGTCTGTGCATGTGTCCATGTCTTCATAGGGACGATTGCTTGTGTCTGCAGTGTAACAAGGATGTGCTTGATAGAGCGAGCTGACTGAAATACTCCAATCATCGAAAGGGACCTCTTCCATCACTTGTGGCACGATGATCCTCATATCTTTGACTGTGTGTCATATGTGCAGACTATGGCATGTGCATGTTTGACAGGAGCAAATATGTGTTTGGATGCAGTTATGTGCATTAGTTAAACTGGCATCCAAATCTGTGTGTATGCTGCTCTTCACAGTGTGTGTGAGGCGGGTCGCATCACTGATGTGAAGAATGGGTTGCTACAAAGGTCAGCCTGACTGTGGCCACTTCATTAACCATGATGACTTGTTTGTGTGCACGTCTGCAAATGCACACTGCTTTTTAATTTTTTTTAAAATTTCTGTCTGCATAGGTCATGATTACAGTCTCCCGGTTAAAGACCTTGGGGTCATGGGCCTGCCGAGGATCCAGTGTGTGTATGTGCATGGGAATGTATTTATGCACAGAAGCAGTCCTCACCCTCTCACTTGCTGCCTCTCTACATCCCTTACCTCTCATTTTCTTCTCCCCACTTAGCCTCTGTTCTAAATCCATCTATACTTTTGTTTTCCATCCCTTCATGTGCAATTCCCTTGTTTAACTCCTCATTGTTATTTTTGTGACTGTAAATAGCTGACAAAGATCAGATATACTGCTGTTCTTTTCCCTTGTGGCTTCAGAACGGCTGCGCTTCAACAACTTCTAAACAAGTATGATTAACCTGTTTTAACACTAAAGTAGCACAGTAAACTATTTGACCCTCCACAGCAAATGCAGATAGATGACGTTTTGAAGATTTACATTTTTTAAAATGCAGTCTTCTAGCTTTCACCCTTTCATTTTTTTGCACTTGTGAGTGGCAGACTCACTTGAGCACAGTGTGGAAAATGCAGGAGGCCATTAGCTCACAATTTGATCACATGAAATGATGTGATATATCTTCAACAATATCCTCAAAAGAAGGTTTCACATGACAGCAGCGAATAGGAGTGTGGCCATGGCTCTCCTCAACCCCTACATTAGACTCGCCAATGTACCTCCAGCGGATGATAGTGATTCCATATTCTGTCTTCTCTCTCTCCATTGAGGTGGTGTTGTCTGACTGAGGACAGGCTGTGTCATCTCAAGGACAATGGGCTGTGACGTTTGTTCATGCAGTTGTTCCAAGCCGGATTCACCAAACTCTCTTAACTGCAGAAACTTGAGTGCCACTTGCTCATGAGGAGGTGTGCGTTCCTGAGATGTGATCACTCGCATAACCAAAACCCCTAAAATTGCTATATAAAGCTTAAAATGTTACCAAACAGTTAAAAGATGGCCGCAGAGCATCTAGTCCTGCTTTTGGAAATCAGCAGACAGAAAGATACCAAGTTTTGCAGTGTCAATAGGTTGTGTTAGATCATGCAGGACAATTAGAAAATAGCAATAGTATAGCTTCCAATGTCATGTCACTAGAGCAGCACTGTACTGTGCCAGTCACAGACATAAAGAGGGTAAAATTAGACACCCATGACTAATATGAGAGGTGGTCAAGGGGATGTGAAAGTAACAGAGATGTGATTGAGAGAATATTATACCCTACTGTCAGGTGCAACAGAGGATGATACTGGACAGTGACAGTACATAAACACCCTGACGCAACAACTACTGAACTGTATAAGTTGCTGTGCCAAAATATGGCAATAAAACTCATGAAATCTATAAAGCCTCTTACTAAATTGGCAAGCCATGATGATAATGATCTGGTGAACAGAATATTTATTTTGCATTAAGTGTGTCTTAGTTATATATTGAATCTGTTTGTTCGAATGGTTCTTACATGTGACCCAATGTCTCTCCCATTGATGTTTGTCTGACTCAGTAGCAGGATGTGGATGTGATAGTGCATGGAGGCAAGTCAATGACAGCTAATGGACACTGGTCATCGCAACAGTTGAATAGACTGGTGTGGTGGTTGGGTTAGACATAGTTGTCTTTAGGGGGCTGTGGAGACTGGAATGGTAACTGATGGCAGGCCACTCACAGGAGTAACACAAGGATATCCTCCCATGCTGTCAGATTAATGCAGGGTGATGTGACTCCATCTGGGAAGGGCTAACCCACCATGTGTGGTTGCTAGTCAACAGCCCTAGCCATGTGTCAGCAACAGCACCCTGCCCACTTCTTCCTCGATGGAGGCACTGGAGCAGCAGACTCTCTCTATTCCTCTGACAGCTAAATTTCTCTATTGCACCCTCCCTGTCCATGTCTTGAGTGAGAGCTGCATTCATAAGATACTACAAATACAGATAGTTGTTGCATGATATTAATATAAACATCTACTGTATCACGTCTATCATAGCAAAACAGTTGCCCCGTTTCTTTAAAGTCCATGGTATTGCTGTGCATTCTAAATTAAATGAAGGGACAGTATATTCAGGCAATAATTCAGCCTCAATAAAACTCAAATGAAGGGCCACCATACACAAGGAAGGATCTGATTTTCTACGTATAGTATAGTATAGTAATAGTATAATAGTAAATCTTGACAATTGTGAGGCAACTGATGAAGGGCAACTGCTGCATTAGTATAAGACTTGACTATAACAATTTATTGTCAGTCAGTCAGAAAGAACAATTAATAAACATTCATTTTGACAATCATCATTTACAAGTACTAAACCAAACAAAATACATAATAATATATGCATGTACTTTCCCAGCCTACATATACATTAACCATATTATGGTATGTAGTGAAGAAAATAATCACATCCTGGTAGATGCATCACATATCATCATCCAGGATATAAGTGTAGTGTGTCTCAACCTTTCCCTTTATATGACCCACAATGAAGGAGATGTCTCTCATCTCTTCAGTCTATAAGTGACAGAACAGCAGTGAAGCATCATTTGGTCCATATGGTTCTCTTGTATTGAGGATATAAATCTAGCCAGAGTCCCTCTGCAACAACAGTTTGGTTCAATTACGGCCTCTGGGATTTGAATAGTCTAGTGTAGTCTTTGAATACCAATAAATGTAAGTGAAGCTGTGGAGTCATGATTCCTCCCTTAGTGTGTTGTAATGGTCTTATCCAGATCACCATTTCTGATTACTCCCTCATGAGCTTTACATTTCATTTCATTTGTCCTATGTAAGTCAGCCCGCATGGGCATTGTAGCATGTACATGTAATGAATGTTGCAGCATTAGTGATCTTATTCACTATCTTAAATAGCATCAGGTCACCTCTGTCCAGCTAGGACCTACAATTCCCAGCAAAAACAGTGCCAACAATTAAAAGACATGCCACCAGCTCTAGCTGGTCTAGGCTGTATTTAGCCTGGATTTCAATGTCAGTCTGTCTGTCGGTCCACCACTTTGGTACAAGAATTTGGTAAAGGTTCAGGTTAAAATTTGTATTCGTCCCATGCTACAAAACGAATGACATTCCCATTTGCCTCAGATGTACTAAAGGGACATCTGCACTCCCCTTAGCTGAGAACTGAGGGTCCCACAAGGGATGAGTGCAGTTAGACCTTTCTCATTAAATCAGCTCAGAGGCTTCTCCAAATGGCCAAGTGGACAGTACTGGGTCTTGCTGATTGGCTAAAACCAATGCACCAATCTTGCAATCCTCAGGTTTTTACAATGAGATGGATTTTGTATGTCACACTCAGGCCTTAATGCATTGTGTTCATGGATGAGTTACTCTTTGTAATCATCTTATTTGTGGGTTTCATGCAGGGATTGTACTTTAATTAATCATAATCTATCACTGAGATGGATAGGTTTGTAGGAATGCTGTCAAAATCTTCGTTGTTGTTTATTTGTCACACTTATTTATTGTTTGCCAGTATTATAAGTAGCAGCAGTCTAAAGGGTAAAGGGCCCGGGTTCAGTATAATTCCATGCAACCCTTCGATATGGCAGCAGCATCCTGCTCCACAGCAATGCACATAAAGCACTGCTGGTGCTGGTTGACCATGGTCAACAAGCAAGTGTTAGAAGTGTATGGCTTTGCTCAGTCTTCTGGCAAAGCCATCCTTGGGTTTGTTGTCAGGTAGGGTAGGGTTGAAGTAGCTCCTCCTGTGTGGCTGAGCATAAGGCCTATTCAAATTCTTAGTGCACTTAGGCGCAGAGGTAACTTGCTCAGCCTATTAAAATAGACAAGGGGAGTATGTAGAACAACTTCAGCGCCAACATATACCAACAATGGTACTACAAACTCAGTAAAGAATGGCTGCATTTGATTAACCCTCTAGACGGTGTTACATTATAACTGTTTCAAGTATGAATGAAGAATACATTGTTTTATCCCCTTTGCACACACAGTGGGATTGAGTGCATTATCTTTTGTTGTGGTAAAGGCCCACTTCTTTTTTTAATGTTCCTTGTTGTTCTGTGGTCAAGGAACTAGAGCAGAAGCTCAGAGCGCTCTAATTTCACGCCGTGTTGTTTAGAAAATAAGTTCTGCGTGCTTGTCTATGTGCTTGTGTTTCTTTTTAAGTGTGTCTAAGCATGTGTAAAATGGAGAAAATGTGTGTGTGCAGCACTAAGTATGTGTGGGCAGGCTCATGTATAACTTGAGTGGTAGTAGGTGTCTGTGTGTGAGATTGTGTGTTTATGTGTGATATGAGAAAGAGAGCCACATGTGTGTGTGTTTAATTCCTGTTCTGTACGGATGGCTAATTCCCTCAGACTTTGCTGTGATAGTCTGATTAATGACCCAGAGCCCAACTTAAAACAGCAGGCGACAGGATGAGGGCACAGACACCATCTCTTCCTCCCATCCTCTCTCTTTCTTTGGATATGTTTTCTCTGTGTCTTTTTCTCCTTCCTACCTATCTCTTTTTTTTTTTTCCTTCTCTGTATCTCGAACCATTGCCTTCCCCTCTCTGCCTTACTGGATCCAATTCTGTTTTCCTCTACATTTTCCTCTCTATCACCCCTTCCTCTCTCTCTTCTTGCCTGCTTTGTCCTTTCTCTTTCCTTGTTGTTTATCTCTCCCAAAATGACCCTTTCTGTCTTTTTCTTTTTTCCTTGCCCTTTCACTTTCTCTGGGTCTGTCTGTCCCCCTTTCTTTTTGTCTTGATTGTCAGGGGTGTGGATTACCATAAACAATATTTTTCAGAGTCACCAGGTCATCCTATTTGTGTTTTGTCCTTTGTAGCGTGTTGCGTTGGCTTCGTCAAAACACCTGACGTCAGACTCCAGACTTGGACACATTTGGTCAGGCTGAAGTGATCTATTGGTCTAACGGTTGACACTTTCTTAGAGAAAATCAGGTGGGAATCAGTCATTCTGGTAGCTCTGCATGACTTGCATGATGGCACCATGGTATGTGGCCCAGTCTTATTACCTTACATAATTACCTTGGCTGGTCCACCAGTCTTAGGGGTGTAGCTTCTCTGGCAAACAGTCCAATATAGGTCAGGTGCTGGTTTCACAGCACATGAAACCTGAATGGCACCCACCGATGAATTTGAGTTTGTCTGCTCTCAGTGGTCTAGTCAATCAAAAGTGCACAGACTTGGTCCACCACCCCAGCTTATAAAGCAAAATTGATAACTTTTTTTTGAAGTTGTGTGAAGAAAACTGGCTTAACCTACTGTCCTGTTTGATCAATTCAGTGCTGTCCTTCCTCCAGCTTCTGTTTGATAGATACCTTTTGCATTCCACCATCAAGGTATACAGGTCATTTGATATGGTGAGACGATTTTGGCAGGAAGTGACAGAAGCCGACTGTTTGCCCCTTTATCATGCACCCGAAGCTTGTGGCAGTCAGGTCCTTCTCTGAGTAACATGAGCCCTTAAAGAAAATGACCCTCAATCTGGAGTCTGTAAGGACAGCTTTGTTGCTGGCAGTGACTTTGGTCAAACATGTTCGTGGGCTTGTCAGTCCACCCAAGCTGCTTGGTGATCCATGGGGATCACAATGGTGCCACATTTCAACAGACCCCAACTATCACACCTGAGAACATCAGCTGTCCAGGTCTGAAATTGATTATTTTCTATCCTTTAGTCTTTATGGGAGCTTATTTGCTTCATGTGGAATGCATGGATTGTACAGCTGTTCTGGATTATTGTCTAGGATAGAGCTCAGTGGATCCAGACCGTTAAAGACCTTATGTATACACATAGAGTTAGGGTTGCTATACTGTACACTGTAATGTCTTGCAGTTGGACTACCCTGGTAGGTATTTCAGTCTGTTCTCAGCACATCGATTATCAATTTTCTGCAAAATACCAAAACCTCATATTGCACTTCGTAATTTACATGGACCACCCACTTGACTGTGCCGCCCTTGCTACTCTACCATGCCCAGTGTGTAAGGCATGAAAATACCAAATGAACAAATGAAGTTTGTTTCATGATCAAGAAAATATCCAAGTTGATGTAGTGCTGCATGCAACATCAAAAAAGGTCTTGCATTCACTAAAACTTATGTCCTTTGCTTTTATCTCTCTGACTCTTCGGCAGCAGTACTCTGTTGTTCCGTCTTTATCCCATTTAAATGTTCTCTCCCTTCCTTCTATCCCTCTGTTTCACCCTGTCAACCAGTGTCTTCCACTGATAATTGCAGATGGCCCCAGTTCCACATGGGACTCATCAGTGTTGAAAGTGAAAGTAGTAGTGAAGTGGAATGCCCGAGGAAGCAAGGTAAATAATTTCACTCGACAGCAGTTTACTTGTTGATGTCACTAACAGATTGAAAATAAATGGGCCGTTTTTCTATGCTCTTCTTCTGATGAAGCCTAATGTTTCCAGCTATGGACTGTGTGAGTGTGAATGTCAGTACAGCATTCAGGCAGGTATATAACCAAGAGTGTGTGCATGTGTGTGTAAACATGGGTATGTATACACGTGTAATTGTATGTGAATGTGTGTAATTCTGTTGAGGTGGCCCATGGATAAGAGCCTATGGCAGTTTGTGATTACTGTTTGCTTCTTTCACTCCATCCTCTTTACCTCTCTGCTCTCTCCACTCAATCACCCAATGTATACACACACACACACACACACACACACACACACACACACACACACACACATGCACGCACACATTCTCTTATCTTAAGCTGTCCACAGGGTCGACATTCTGTCTGTCATTAGAAGATCAAAGACACCATTGTGCTTGTGTGAATGCTGAGTTTCCCTCCCATATGTGTACATCTGTATGTGCATCTCATACAGTATGTTTCATTACAGACTGCATTCAGAATGGGTTGCATTTGTGCTACAACTAGGACACAAATTCAAATAATAAAATGGAACAATATTTACTGTCCAGCAAAAATGTTCAACCCTTTACAGCTGGCTGGCTGTAGAAAATGCTTCATGACCCTTGGTGCCAGTTTTTGTGTGGATAATACAATTCAGCCAGTCTCATCAGAAAATGGCACAGTAAAATTCACTAACATGTCCTCACAAAATTTGGTGACTTCTAGAAGCTTGGGGACAGAGTGACTACTTGTGGGTCATGTGACACAGGTAATACGTAGCTTCCTTCATTTTGGACTCTCCAGTTCTGTCCATCCCTTTAAAGTTAGCACTGTCAAGACGGTTTGGGATTAGTCAAAGGCACAAATTCATACAAAGTTGATCACAATGTGAACACATAGGAAGCATTTTGCTCCACCTCTGCAAGATAATCCACTGAATATGATCATCTTAATTGAAATTATTAGATTTTGGTCTGAAATTTGACACAGTTGAGTCCTGCAGCATGTGGCCTGATTACGTGGGCTGTGTAGTCTATGGATTGTAGTTAGTAGTTAGTTATGTTAGCGTATCACTGTAGTTCTTTAGTACAATATGGACACTTAACTGTGAGCCCAACTATTTCTATTTCTTCAGACTAGATTGATAAAAAGAGAAAAAAAAAAGTAATGTTTAATTTTATGTAAAAAAGGTTAACATATGGGAATGCACAGTTACATAGAGGTGTATATTGGAACAAAGTTGTCTTTACCAAGCATAGGTCTGAACTTTTTCATCGTCAGTGTCACATTTCTGCTCTTTTCTTTTGTACACTGTTGAAAAGATGAGTGAGTGAGGTAAATCCTTAGTCCGTAAAATGAATCTTCCATTTCCTGGAACCCACAAATGATCAGTAGTCCAAGGTCAACCAAATATGCACATGCACACACTGGCTGGCTCACTCTCACACAGAAACACATAAAACACTTGCCAGGTTGTT
>LKNJ01007820.1:0-18401 GCA_002120245.1 Maccullochella peelii | reverse complement strand
TTATGAGTACACCATCCGGGTACTCATAGTGCACTGCATTTTGCCATACTTGTCAGTGTGAACGCACTTAATGCACTCAAAATAGTAAGTGTAAGAACAGAAGTACATGATTTGAGACACAGTGTAGGTGTCAATTTAGGTGAAGCTGAGAAGCTCAAATACCAATACACCTTTTTCACTGAGACATTTGGATATGTTTGACGGTTGTAAATAATAATAAGGATGACTGAATTCAGTTTCAAGGTCCTAGTATACACTAACATTACTAAAGAGCAGCAAGAAGCCATGGCTTGTGCTAGCCCTAGTGTTAGCATTGCTAATACTAGTGAAGAGGAGCTACCCGTTGCTGCCGGCAGTGCCAGCCCAGGTTGCTCAAGCAATGCTGCTCCTACATGCAAGACAATCCTTCGACTGGAGATTGTAATGGAACTGCTGCGTTCACTCTCCATGATAACTATGACGAAGATGGCTCAGCACTCCAACTGAAACACCTGTCTGACAAAGAGCACTGCTCAATAGTGCAGAGACAGAAAGGACAGAATTTTTCCTAAAAATTAAGAGGGTCGCAGATTTACAAGTTGTAACTATTGCATGCAAATGAAGAATGGGGAACAGATAAGCAGGTCCTGGCTCGTGTACAGTGAAAAAAGGACCTGTATTATGTCCTTTTGTTGCCACCTGTTTGGAAAGCGGGAAAAGAGCACCCAGCTAAGTGGGGATGTGTTCAATAACTGAAAGAATCTTTCAGCCCACTTGAGACAGCATGAGAAGTCTGCTAAACACTTCACAAACATGGATACCTGGCGCAATCTATCACAGAAACTACAAACACAGCTATAGATCAGATGAACCAAGATATAATTGCCCTTGAGGTAAATCACTGGAAAGAGATTTTAAGAAGATTAATTACAATTGTGAACCATCTGGCAGAGAATAATCTTGTATGCTGTGGCCACTCAGACAGGGTGGTTTGAGAGGCAATGCAAATTTCCTTGGGCAAGTAGAACTGATGACTCAGTTTGACCCAGTCATGCAAGAGCATTTGAGGAGAATTCAGGCAAAAGAGCTAAGTGACACTTATTTAAGCAACCATATTCAAAATGAACTAATTTCCCTTGTTGCAAAGTGTACAACTGAAGCAATTGTCGAGAGCTGCTCATTGTGACCGAGGTCTGGAGTGCAGTCCATGATTACTGCATAATATCTGGCTTCCTTTAACCTATCAGTGGTGGTATTGTTTATGAAAATCAGATTTTACAGTGGCTGCATTTGTTAAACTGAATATGTTTTGTTGTGTTTTTGTGGTGGAATGTTGAGACCTAGAGCAGGGGACCTAACTGTCAGAGTGGAAAGGAGATGTAAAATCGTCTTAAACATTTTTCTTCAAATTGCTCCTGTTCCCCCAATTTTCACTCTTCATACATAATTTTTACTTAGGACATAGGAAAATTTGTGCTCTTTCATACAATGCAACTATGTTGTTACAGGTAACCAGAGGACTCAAGCGCAGACAACGGAGAGACAGAGGTAAGACTCAGGGAAGTCTTTATTTAACAGGGCGAACACAGGGGAACGGTGCTGGGGAATCCGGGGCAGAGGGTGGGGAGTGATGGCTGGGAGAGGAGTCCTAGACCAGGGACAGGGGGACAGGGGGACAGGAGTCCAGGAGTCGTGACGGGGCCGTGAGCAGTCAGAAGAGCAGGAAACAGGATGTGGGAACCGCAGCGGACGTAATTGTAAGGCAGATAGAATAGGGTTAACCAGATGGATTTAGTCAAAATGGATTATCACTATTCAAACAGCTGGAAACGTAGACTACTAGGTAGTGACTACGATCTGGCACCATAGCAGTGGCTGAGTGGAGTATAAGTAGAGGTCTTGATGACAGAACTGTTTGCAGCTGGTGAACACTGCCCTGGCTCCCGCGCACCTGTCTCCCATCACAAACACACAAATACACACACCCACACACCAGGGAAAACCGCTCAGTGGGTGGCCGTCACAGCGGAGGGGCCGGGCAGAGCAGCCGGGGGAGTGGCTGGCCATCCTGCTTAGGCAGATGTTACATATGTAAGCAATCAGACTTACACATTTGGTTCTGTGAGCTTCCAAGTGAAGGTATTTCCCACCAACTGCTGCATAAATTTCAGGAGGGAGGCAGAAACAGGGACTTTTCTTATCTGCTCCAGAGCTCACATTTTTCACACTACACATACAAATTTCACACAGTGTGTTAAGCAGACTTTTTGTCTTTCTCCTGATATAAAATTTGGGCAGGACTTTGAGAGGTTTAGTCTCCATTAAATGAACTGTCTGACCTGTCTAAGTTGCAGTCTACCCCTCCCCCCTCCACTCCTTCAGGGTGCCACAGTCACCATAGCAACCGGTGTGTGTGTGCATGTCACTTACAGTAGGAAAACCCAGTGCTAAAATCCCAGCCCTTCAAACCAGATTTTCAATGTAAACCCCGGCAGATGGTAACAGGAGCTCATTGGGTGGCCACAGACAGTGCTAGATTTTCAAAATAAAAGCTCCAGATGGTAACATGAACTTATTGGGGGTGGGGGGGACAAGAGTGGATTTTCAAAATAAAAGCCCATAGTTGATATGAGAAGCTTACCTGGTGTCCACAGGCAATGCTAGATTTTCAAAATAAAAGCCCCAGATGGTAACATGAACTTATTGGGGGGGGGGCATGGACAAGACTGGATTTTCAAAATAAAAGCCCATAGTTTATATCAGAAGCTTACCTGGTGTCCACAGGCAATGTTGGATTGTCAAAATAAAAGCCCTAGATGGTAGGGAAATCCTTTTCAAGCACTAATTCAAACATTTTCAAGGTTTAACTATTATACTTTATTATAACTTATTCATACTTTAAACTACAAACTCCATTCAAACCTTAAAGTGTTTTACATCTTTCTTACATTATGATATTTATTCAAGATTTCAGTCCCATTCATACTAAATAGACCATTTCCCACTTTTCCAGCTCTTCACATTCCTTTTCTACACTTTTCCAACTCACATCTAGTCATTCATACTTTCAGCTAGTTTCATTTATTCATACATTTATATTCCACATCATTCATACATCTTCAGGATTATTTAACATTTAAAGCCAGCTATCCAGTTTAACGTCAGCCTTTCAACAGCCAGCATTCACACCGCAATTTCTTCAGAAATTGCCTTTTCTAGTTACAGATGCAATTCCAGATGTCTGTACATCATTGCTGTGTGAAGACTGATGAAGAGAAGAAGTTACAAGTAGGTCTTTCTTAGATAAATAAGGATTGAAAAGGGGGAAAACAAGCATTTGCCAACACTGGTGCATTTGCCAGCACTGTTGGCACAGCTGGCAAGTATGCAACCACCACCATGCCAACTTTCATTTCTTCATATCTATTTCCATATCTGTGGAAGAATAAGAAGTCTTTTTTCAGGGCCAAATTTAAATCTTTGCTTCATATACTGTAAGTAGAGCAGCAGTTTTGCCCTTGAAGCGTGAATGCAAATTGAGAGGCAGAAATCATCAGGGCTGTCTTGACGGCTTCCTATAAGCCTGCCCTGTTCTCCTTCACCCCCCCAACTCTCTCTCTCTCTCTCTCTCTCTCCCTCTGTGTCCCTGTGTCTCAGGGACAGATGGTGAGTGTCAGCAGCATGCCAGTCCTCATATCTCACTATGGGCCTCTGCCATGGAGAGAGATGTTTTTGCACAATGTCTGGGTGTGTCTTTTTAATCCAATGAAGGAAGGGAAGAGAGACAAAGAGGGAAGAGAAATGCATGGAGAAGGAAGTAAAGGCAGACGAGAGGAAAGAGGAAAAGAGGATGAGAGGAGGAGGGAGAGCCATGCAGGGAAGGATGAGACAAAGAGAGAACAGTGAAATGTGTATGGCAGTGAAGGAGTGACAAGGAAGGGAGATATAAAGAAAAGAAATTGCATGGAGAGAGTGAAGGGAGGAAAGAGGATGAGAGGGCGTGGAATAGATGAGAGTCGGAGGGAGGGAGGAGAGGTAAGGAGGAATTTTCATAGTCTTTCAAGTAGGACTTATCTGGCATATTCAGTGAAGCTGATTGGTCCGGTTGCCATGGTGATGTAGTGGGCTTGAGAGAGAGAGAGAGGGAGACTTTTGAGTTTTGAAATCCTTCGAATATAAAACACATCTCTTTAAAGAAACACCCTGTGACTCCACACACACACACACACACACACACGACTGAGCAGTAGATCCCTGATAAACTTCATGCCAATACATGGGAATACATTTCTACAACCGTTACAGTTCTTGCCTTCATCATGCTCCTTTTACTTTTACTATTGAGAACCATTATAATCATATAATTAAGGAAGCAGCATGTCATGGTTCATAACCATAACCAGCCCATTATCCCTAGGAACTATGCTCACACTGGATGGTATGGGTTATGTAAAATACAGTCAGTGCCAATGTGTAAAGTAGTGTCCTTCTTTATGAGGCAGATACTACATAGTGTGGAGGTCACAGTGGTGGATAGGGTATGTATCCGGAGTTTCTACTCTGTCCCAGACCAACAATCATTTTTTACAATTTTTGATTCATTTGTAACCATGACCACAATCTTGTCCTAAGCTTAGGGTCATGCCCCCATTCATTTTCTATGGGATATGACCGAACCACTTCGCAAGGCATTGTGGGATTCCAGTTGACGCAGGACTGACCAGCACAATTTTTTCCTTTATGCAAATGAGGGCAGAATTTGTCTGGAAACTCCGTAGTGATTTGCTGAAAAACTGATGAAGAAAAAGTGAGGTAGTGGTGGGACAGGACGTTTAGTGTTTATCTCTCAAGGTAAAGGTTACAAGGGAGTTTCTTTAAGGAGAAAAAAAGAGGGATGTAGTTTTGAAAAGTGTCTTTCATTCACCTTGTGCCTGTTTCTGCCTCGGCTTCTTCAGCTTCCACTGTGATAAGAGCATAGGCAGCCTCCCAGCAATTCAGCACAATTTCTTCTCCATAAACCTCCAAACTCAAATACTTCCATACTCACAATCTCTGCTATATAAACACGCACATGCACATGCACCCACATATACAAAATACCTATATAATCTACATGTACACATGCAAATGTGGAGAAACAGCGTGCACACAAATTCCCCATACACACACACACACACACACATACAAATCCACACTTGCAAATGCACACACTCATCTGAATGTTGAGAAAAACAAGTCTGATAAATCCATGCTTGCTCAAACGCACACCTGCTCAGGGGAGATAAGTGTTGAAGCTGTGAACAGAGCCAGAGTCTTCTGAGCCTGTAAAGTGGAAAGCTGCAGTGCTGCTTTCCTCACAGCCTGACTGCTCACAGCTAGACTGCAGAGAGCTCCATCCACCCGTCCGTTCACACAACTCCACTCTGGCCCCACATTTTGCCTGCAAAATGCAAACAGCAGAATAAAAACCTGTCTGGAGTGAAAAATCATGTAAACATTGGCTCAAACATGGCAATAAAACTTTCTGTCAAAAATAATCTGTGTTAAAGTTACCTAATGGAACTGTAGAATAAATAATGATGTAGTGTCAACATTTCAGTGGACTTTATGCTTAAGTTCAGCGTAAATTCAATCAGGAGGACAATGTTTATGCCTTATTCATTCACATCTCTCTCTCTCGCTCTCTGCTTCTCTTAATCAGCTGATTATGGGCATTTACTCTCTAACTTACTACATCATATTGCTGCTGTCAAACTTTAAATCTGTTCTCCTCTTGTTTGCTGTCAGCTGTCATTTCAGTGCGGACTTGTTGTGACTCTCTTCCACCCCTTCGCTCTTCACCTCCTTTTCACCACACTCCGTGTCTGGGTCGAGCTCATCAGAAGTCCACTGCTCATCATATCCAGTATATCCTATACTGCTCACGGCTCCCCCGTTAAAATATTATGATGTCACAATGGGGTCTAATCGCCAAAGATTCTTCACATTTCTTGTCTTTATTATGCATGGAAAAATGTGTTCACTCATACTGAAGTCTCTCCTGATTGAACTCTGTCTGCCAAAACCTGCTGAAATGTTGAAGTTTATTTCAGTCTGAAATAATTACACAATTTGGGACAATGGGGAAAAAAAACCTATTCTGTGTAGTAGAAAACTTGATATTTTTTGGTTTTCTCTTTCTAACGGTACTTATTGCCTTTTTTGGAAGGCACTGACACGTTCTGCCAACTGGGGCATTAGATCAGAAAACAATGTCATGTGTGACTTTTACTGACTTGTTGTGGTCACTCACTGCCTTAGGGCCAAATACTTACCAATATGTGTACTCTTTGCACCATGTTATGATTGCTGTACATACAGTATGACCATTAGATGGTACATAAAATACCAGAGCATCATGCCTGTTTTGTTTGACAGCTCAGTATCCCTAGGGTTGATGTATTATTAATATCTGATATTGGACAATTTCACCCCTCATGGTTTACATCAAGTGCCAACATTCAGTGTCAGTGCAGGAAGTAGTGTGTCTTTAATGTAGATAGGTGGAGGTCAGGGTGGTGGATGGGCCTGTAGCATGTCTGACTGTCATGCAGGAAACCTGAGTTTACTTCCTGCAATTGTCCACTTTTTTATTCACTGTAACCACAATCTTTAGCTAACATTAACCAAGTGTTTTAGTTGTCTAACCTTAACCATAACCTCATGGTTATTTGCCATGACCAAGATCTTTTTCCTAACCTCAACCAACGAAGTTGCCATTTGCAGATATTGTTATAGCAAGGATTTAAAAAATGCTGACATTACATGAAAAGAAAAAGAAAAAATATTGCCAATGAGTGAGCCAGGGTTCTGCAGAATTGTCCACATTCTTGTCTGCTGATGGGGTTGAGTTTCTGACAAGTCATGTATGCCTGCCTGTTAAATGGGACATTGAAATACTGTGTGATTTTAAGATACTTTTATAAATTGTGAATACCACCTTGTTTAAGCAAAGATATTTTTTTGCTTTCAACTACTACAGTTCCCATGAGTGTTTGACAAAGAAGGCCTGTCTGAGGGTTGGCTTTGTTACTATACTGCTCTGCATTTAATGTGTTGTTTTTGGCACCCCCTCTGGCCAATGTTATGTTTATATTGTTTTTTGCAATATCATTCCACATGAAGAAGTAACATTCTATACTACCTCAGTAGTTCAGTGCAGTAACGAGCTTGACTCATATCAGATTCTAACGTCTCTAAAGCCATTCTTTGTTTGTGCCTTGCGTAAGCATTGCCTGTGAGTATTCGTTACATTTTAAGTACACCTTACAATATAAAGTGTGTTTGTATTGACGATGGTAGTTGGTACTGTGTAAATAAACAGCCAAGTTCGGGAAGTTCGTTGTGTAGCAGCTAGCATTTTGTGCTGTGTAATCTAGCATAACACAGTTTGTGTAGCCTGTTTAGCAACCAGCATTTCAATGGTCTTTATATTAACTGTTGAAATATATTGTGTTTATTGATGGATATTACTATGTCAGCTTAGTTATTTGTATGTATACATTTTATATGTAGGTTTACATATATATGTATCTATTTTATGATAGCTGTACCATGCCTATGTTTGCATATCTTATACGAGCTGTATTTTGATTGTATTCTGTATTCATTATTTTTATAGTTTCACTCCTTTATCATTTAAATGCTCTGAGTCTTCATTAAACCTGGAGCTAGAAGGCTATTTCCTGACTCGTGTGTCATCCGTGATAGAAGTTTGGCTGGCTGTCTAATTTTGGTAGAAACACCTTAAGGAGGACAGTACAGTGAAAAGGCAAGTGAGCAGCTGGAGCTTTAACGACTACGGCTTCAGAACTCCATGACTACATCTGAACCTATGGAAGACGACAAAGACAACATCAGTGTCTCTCAGGCAAGCTCCAGATCGTCGTCAACGGCTAGTGCAGACACCAGATCCCAGGCCAGGGAGGAAGCAGCACGCGCACGAGCCTCATTTGCTGAAAGAGAAGCAAAGTTAAAGAATTAAAGTGCCGAGAAGGCCTTGGAAAAGGCTAAGTTGGATGCTGAGCTAGGAGTATTGACACTGCAGAGAGAAGCAGCTGCAGCTATAGCCCAGGCAGAGGCATTAGAGGCAGCTGTGGAAATTGATGCTGGGGTTCTTTTGAATAAAGAGGATAACTCCTTATCTCATAAAGACATTGAAAAACGCACAAGTGATTATGTTAAAGAACAAGCTGAACTTCATACCAACCCCACATCTTACAGCACTGATAGAAACTATCAACTCTCTCTCCACCACACATCAGTGACACTATTATTACATGGCCAACACCCCATAGCAATAAGCCCCTGACAAAGACAGATGAACATGTGGTTACGTAATCAGACCCCAGACACGCAGATGCCCCTGCTCGTGTCCTCAACAACTCACCGTGGCCTGACCCAGGACCACACAGCCAACCTTTGAAACCCTGGGCTCAGCACTACGTCCCGCAACATGAACCAGCTTTAGCTCCAACAACCCAAGCTCCCATGCTAGACTTTGCTAAGTACGTAGCACGTCGTGAGCTGGTAACCACTGGACTTACCCAGTTTGATGATCGCCCTGAGAGCTTTAGGGCATGGCAGTCTAGCTTCACCAACACCATCAGAGGCCTAGACCTTTCAGCAAGTGAGGAGCTTGACCTTTTAACAAAGTGGCTGGGTAAGGATTCGTCTGAGCATGTAAAATGAATACGTTCAGTGCACATCAGTAATCCCAATGCAGCACTTTAAAAAGCCTGGGACAGACTAACAGAGTGCTACGCCTCATGAGAAGTCATTGAAGATGCTCTTTCAAGAAATTAGAGCCTTTCCCTAAGGTCTCAGCCAAGGACTCCATCAAGCTAAGAGAGCTTGGAGATGTTCTGATGGAGCTTCAGTCTGCAAAAGAAGACGGATACTTACCAGGGTTAATCTACCTTGACACCACCCGTGGAATCAGCCCCATCATAAAGAATCTTTCCTATGGCCTACAGGAGAAGTGGATATCCAAGGGCTCCAAGTTTAAAGATGAACACAATGGATATTTTCCACCTTTCTCATTTTTCACCAGGTTTATCTACAATGAAGCTCGCATCAGGAATGACCCCAGCTTTGCACTCCCCAGCAACAGTAGTGGTCCTGTGAAGGAAGATAAACCAAATTATAAACATCCAAACAGTCAAGTCCCTATATCTGTCCACAAAACACAAATCTCCACAGCATCTGACTCCAGTGTCGACGTCCCAACAGCAAAGAGAAAGGGACCCAGTAACATCTGCCCTCTCCACAACAAACCACACCCACTCAGAAAATGCACAGGCTTCCGGGCTAAAACCCTGGGAGAATGGGATTTGCTACAAGTGCTGCACATCATCTACTCACCTTGCCAAAGACTATAGAATAGAGGTAAAGTGTAGCGAGTGTGAGAGTAACTGCCATAGCACAGCCATGCACCCTGGACCACCACCCTCGACTACACCCTCGGTTCCCACCCCTGCATCAGAGGACGGCGGGGAGGGAGAAGAAGACCCCGCTGCAGTCAGCTCGCTCTGTATGGAGGTTTGTGGTAAAAGCCAAGCAGCTAGGTCATGTGATAAAATTTGCTTAGTTAAAGTGTACCCACAAGGACAGCGAGAGAGAGCAGTCAAAATATACGCTATGCTCGACAACCAGAGCAATCGTTCACTAGCTAGGTCTGTGCATTGCCTGTGAGTATTCGTTATATTTTAAGTACACCTTACAATATAAAGTGTGTTTTGTATTGACGATGGTAGTTGGTACTGTGTAAATAAACAGCCAAGTTCGGGAAGTTCGTTGTGTAGCTAGCATTTTGTGCTGTGTAATCTAGCATAATACAGTTTGTGTAGCCTGTTTAGCAACTAGCATTTCAATGGTGTTTATATTAACTTGAAATATATTGTGTTTGTTGATGGATATTACTATGTCAGCTTAGTAATTTGTATGTATACATTTTATATGTAGGTTTACACATACGTATCTATTTAATAACAGCTGCATCATGCCTATGTTTACATATCTATCTAGCTGTATTTTGATTGTATTCTGTATTCTTTATTTTTACAGTTTCACTCCTTTATCATTTAAATGCTCGGAGTCTTCATTCAACGTGGAGCTAGAAAAGTTGCAGTGGTGTGATGTGGTCCGTCTCAGCTCGACTCAAGCCGGTTGATGATGCCGTATGCGACTCAGCTTGAAGAGTCACCAGTGCCTGGTTTTAGAACATAAAGCACATCACCTGTTTCAACAGCCGATCACCTTGTAGCAAAGTCAGCTGGTCATCTCGACCTGCTCGTTTTTTTATATTTCGCCATTTATCAATACTAGAAATGCAACTGTACCAAGTAACTCACTATCACTGTCCTCGTTCATATTTTAAGACACTACAAATTATGTCCAGCTATAGCCGGTAGTTAGAACGGAAGTACAGAGAATCGTTGCTATGGAAACGATACACCGTCATGTAAACTGTTGTGGTGGAAATCTGAAATTAAAGAGTCTTAAACCTGAGAGTTGTCTTTGTAATATTTATTAAGAAGCTTTCTGCAGAAAGGATCAGAGTCAAACACTCTAGTCAGGAGTCTGATAGGAGTCTGATAGAGAATACAGTGGATCATTCTCTATTGTAGAAAAAAACATGCATCATACACAGAGATAAGCAGAAGTCTTAGGGTAACTCCTTAATCTGTGAAAGTTTAGCCCAAGGTCTGTCAGTGCAGATGGCAGACACATAGAAACAAACATATCTAAGTGAAAACAGAAAAGGTTCTGGGTTTTACAATCTGTTTTCTAAGACACAGAGTTCATAAAATCACTTAGAAATGTCATCTACTGTCATACAAAGTAATTTTCCATTACACTGTTAAGTTGCAAACCGGCGCAGTAGTAGTAATAGTAGTAGTAGTAGTAGTAGTAGAACACGTCACTTGGTTCGTGGTTGTAAATAGAACTTTCGGCCCTAATTCCATTTCCCCCCATTGTAGCAGACAGAAGGGAAATGATCGGGAAGAGAAGGGACAGTCAATGAGAGAGTGAGAGAGCTGTAAACCATAAACAGCTGTTTCTACGCACCTCCCCCTGCTGATTTTGAGTGGATATTGTGAATGCTGTGATTAATAAATGTAAATAAGTAATGCTTTGTTTGAGATGACAGTTTAGTTTTAACAAGCTTGAGTCAAGCAGAGACGGACCAGATCACACCACTGCAACTTCTTCTTCTCCGGTTGATCCAATCTAGCACCACATTGAATAAACTCTGAATTGACTTGGGTTCGGTCCAGTCACAAACAAGAAGAGCTGGCCCTCCCTTTCCGTAATCTGAAATGTCGTTGTGTTTTGTGTAATGTTGTTGTGTTTTCTGTAATGTTGTGTTTTGACCTTCAGGGCCACCGTACTTATCAGCTTTTTCCTGAGGTTTCAACCATATTTCACATCCTTTCCTCAGCAAATGGAAGTGGATATTTTGTCATAGGTATGTGTTCCCAAGGTCAAGAATGAACCTCCTCTGTTTCCATGATTTCATGAGTTATTTTATGTGTATATGCGCAGAAGATAAAATACACGTGTCTGAGTGAATTGTGAATTGTATACTAATTTTAAAGTATGCTTCAGAAGTGAGTAACTATACTTTGTTTTTGTATGTAGAAGATAAAATATAATTCTGGTTCAAAATTGTGTCATGATCCGTTAGTCTTTGTTTGGTTTCCTGTTTTATTTTGAAGTCTTGTTTCCAGTGTGTTCCTGCCCTTGTGTCTTCCCGAGTCTTGACTGTCTGTTGACTGGCCTCACCTGTACCCATTTCACACCTGCTCCTGATTCCCTCGTCAGTATCTTCCTATTTGTGTTGGTCCTTTTTCTTTTGTTCCATGTCATTCCATTGTGTGATTTGTCCTGTGCTGGATGTGTTTTGAGTTCCTTGTGTGTTGTCGCTCATGTTCCTGTATTGGATGTTTTTGTTGTGCCTCTGTGTTTTCCTGAACCTGGAGTACCTGCTTGTTTGCTTGCCTGCCTACCTGCCTGTACCAACAAGTAAGCATTTAAATAAATCTCTGAAACTGTTTTGAGCCTCCTCAGCTGTCTGCATTTGGGTCCTTCTCCAGCTGCTCCTACTACACATCACAACAAATTGAAGAAAATAATCTTTTCTAAAGCTTCATAAGAATACAGATGGTTATGATGAGCGTTCATACAGTATGGAGAGAAACACACATACAAGTTGTATCAGTATTTCTCTGCTCTGCATCCTAAAAGAACAGAATGTATACCCTGAGTAACTGAAATGTTTCACATCTATACATGTCTGTTTCACAACGCAAACAGAATTCCACACTTCAGTGTTACCTAGGTTGCTATTGTAATGACAAAAGGTGTAAAGCAGGTGAGATTCTAGAGCAAGCTGAGGTGTGACTCCTCATAGGGCTGGGCTGGGCTGGCCTGGCCTCTCCTCACAATACTCACAGGAGTCTGTTCATCAATGTAAAAGAATTAGTCTCAGCACAGAGCTTAATGTCAGACAGAAAAGCAGGGAAAAGACAATTTTAATACATTTTCTGCTACTGTATGTATACAGATTTTTTTCCATATCTGCAACTTTAAAAAGTGCTCTTTGATGTTTGCATTTTAATGCTAAATGACAAACCCATTCTCCTAAGTCTGTCATTTCTCGACCATTCATCGACCTGAATTCTTCCTGCCACTCTCTCTCTTCTCCCCCCTTTGTCTCTCACCCACTCTCTGTCTGTCTTTTTCTATAAATGGATTGTTCAAAGGAGAATTACTCCATTATCCAGACATTTTTCAGCATTAATGAGCCTTATTTGGGATCTCACCACTTAGATTATATAATTGCATTATATATTTCCCAATTCTATTATGTAAAGGAGATATTCTTGTCATTTCCAATGCCTGCCTTCACTCTTCATTTTAACATTCAGTCTAAAAAGGAAGAGAATGACAATTGCTTTCACCATTACTTACCTTTAGTGTTCCACTATTTCTCTTGAATTACAGTTATTCAGTCTGTAGTACTTTTTATTCAGTCCCAGTTCTCGAGACTGTGTGTGCTTTATGGTGTACTGATAAATAAAAATAAAAATCATGATGTCCAATTGGTGATCATCAAAATGCTTGGGTCACATCTGACCTTGCCTAAAGAATGCTGTTTACTCTTTTCTACAATAAAATAACATAATGACATAAATATGTTAAGCATTATTTCTTATACTAACTAGCAACAAATCTGGAAACATGTTGAACAACCTCCATGTTGCAACACCAGGGTGCCCACCTTAGGACAACTAATACTCTGGTGTTTTGTTGGGCTGTGCTGAAAGTGATATATATATTCAATTCAGTTTTATTTATATAGCGCCATATCATAACATTATCTCAGGGCACTTTGTCATAAAGAGCAGGTCTAGACCGACTCCTTATGTGTACAGAGACCCAACAATTCCCACCAAGAGCAAGCACAAGCGACAGTGGCAAGGAAAAACTCCCTTTTAACAGGGAGAAACCTTGAGCAGAACCAGGCTCTTATTATTAATATTTCTAAACAAAACAACAACAACAAACTGATCCACTGAAAAGTGGATTCATGATGGACAGTTTGTGAGTTAATGGATAAGTATAGAGGTAACTGACAAGTGGTTTCTGTAAATGAGCAAAGGGTTAGTTATTGGGGAATAGGGGGTAGTAAATGGGAGACAGAATGGTAATGTAATATTATGTGTGTGATGGGTGTATGTATGTGCAGGTGTGAGTATGGAGGTGTGGCGGCTAAGTGGCATTCGCTAACAGGCAAGATTGAAATTAAGTTAAAGATGTGGAGTCCATCCATCCATCCATCCATCCATTTTCTTCCACTTATCCGGGGCCAGGTCGCGGTGGCAGCAGGCTAAGGAGGGTTGTCCAGACGTCCCTCTCCCCAGCAACACTTTCCAGCTCTTCCTGGGGGATCCCAAGGCGTTCCCAGGCCAGATGAGATATATAATCCCTCCAGCGTATTCTGGGTCCTCCTACCAGTTGTATGTGCCTGGGTAAACCTCTAAAGGGAGACGTCCAGGAGGTATCCTAATCAGATGCCCGAACCACCTCAACCGGCTCCTTTCGATGCAAAGGAGCAGCGGCTGAACTCCGTGCTCTCTCCGGATGTCCGAGCTCCTTACACTGTCTCTAAGGGTGAGCCCAGCCACCCTTCGGAGGAAACTCATTTCGGCCACTTGTATCCATGATCTCATTCTTTCGGTCACTACCCAAAGCTCATGACCATAAGTGAGGGTTGGAACGTAGACCGACTGGTAAATCAAAAGCTTTGCCTCCCGGCTCAGCTCCCTCTTCACCACAACAGTCCGGTACAACACCCGCATTATTGCTGATGCTGCACCAATCTACCTGTCCATCTCACGCTCCATTTTACTTGACGGCAAGCGTCTAGTGGCTGGGCCTTGACCCATGGGGCTTGGTCGGGCACAGCCCGAAAAACCAACATGGAGCTGCCACCCTGTGGGCCCACCACCTGCACGGATAGGCATCGGCAGGCGAAGGCGGAGACCTGGGCGTGCCGATCCTCGGCAGCACAGACTGGCTCTAGGGGAGATGTGGAGTCCAGGTTTTTTTTTAAAAAAGGGATGTCTGCTTGTTTGTTTTTACCATTGCTATATGTTCCATGAGAAGATTTAACCAGTTTATTGTCTGTTTGGATTTCCAGTTTGTAAGGATGGTTTTCTTGGTTATAGCTAGGGCACCTAGTGTGGGTTGTGTGTGTTTTGGCAGGAGTCCAACTGAGGATAAAACGTCAATTATGCACATTGAGAGAGAGAGAGAGGAATGCTGTAACCCAAGGTTGTACCTGAACAGGTGTTTACTTCCATAGTTTTGTGTGTTACAGCCATCTTCACCAAGTAATGAGGTGTTATTTGACTATTTGACTGTGCTGTATCGTATGTTAACTAGTTCTCATGTGATAGCACACAACACTAATATAGCCCATTGTTAGTCTTTTACTTTTCATCACTAGTTGTGTCTTTCTCTCCCATATCTGAATGCGGCGTCACAGACAGTGTATTGATTATGACCGACTTAGTTATGTTGTAGCGTGAATAGAGATGGTGCAATGCTAAATGTTTAGTGTTAAACCAACCTGTTTAAACGTAGCAGTAGTGTAGACATTACTTTCAAACTTAGATCTGGATCTTAGGATCTGCTGGTGCAACAGGCTGCTAATGCCAATTTAGCTTAGCATGTTTGCATGCTAACATTAGCTGATTAGCAGTAAACACAAAGTAGCCTACAGTTCAGGCTGACTGACGGGATGGTGACATCACATGCATACTGTGGAGTCTAGCTGCTGTTCTTCTTGATGAAATTACAAGCTTTTTACAGAAAAGACTAACCAGAATCAGTGTCTGATACTCTAAAAGAAATTATGGGTAGAGTCTCACAAAGGAGCATCTCTCAAACTAGGAGATGAACTGACTTAGACATTGGTGTTGAAGTGCAAACAGTCCCACAGCAGCCAATCAGGTTTTAGTCTGTCTTGAACTAGGTCAACATTTCACCCTTTATATGAACTCACATGACAGGCTACATTTATGTCCTGTAAGAATATCAAAGCCTTACATGAAATGTTAAAAGTGGTGTGTAAGGTGGAGCCAGAGAGTAGACCTGAGGGCTTCAGCCCATAATCAGGGTTTGAAGTACGCTGTTGTATTAACACATTGTCTATTCTGTTTGCTGCACAAGGGCAGACAGTGGAAAGCATGAATCATTCAACAAAGCCATGTTGACAGCTCTTGGAGGGAGCTGCTGCATGGCGCCCTGGTCTCGTCTGTGTTTGCTGAGCTCAAACTACAGCTCACCTTCAGAGGCTCACACTGAGAACCAGTTTAACCCCACGGCCTGCTCACTGGGAAAGTGCTTCACTATTTATACTCGAGCTGAATAATTCACAGTTAAGACTAAAACAAGTGAGTGAAGCTGTGCTACAGAAGGCGGAGGTCACTCAAGTTGACATGTTAAAACCTGCTCCAAGTTAAAAGTCTTCTGCTTGGCTTCACTCTAACTCGATGGACCAGATCCAAGAGCAGCCAACACTATTTAATTCAATTCAGTTTTATTTATATAGTGCCATATCATAACAACATTATCTTAGGGCACTTTGTCATAAAGAGCAGGTCTAGACCAACTCCTTATGACCTCCTCCTATAAACTCACATCTACACACAATCTCAGTTCTTTTGGCAAAAATACATATTAGTTTTAGTCACATTTAGTCGTTTGATTTTTGTTTTAGTCAACAAAAGCTGAAGACATTTTAGTCCAGTTTTACTCAGTCTTTTAAGCATTTTGAGACTACAGCTGTCTCTATCTTTGTTGTTACAGATGTCCTTCTCGTCTATCAAGAGGTCAGTGGAAAAAATGTTTTCACACACACACAGTGTCCATCAAGTGACTCTGCTCTGCAGTGATACAACAGACTCTCCTCAGTGAATCCAGTTATGATCGTTCCTGCTCAGCTAGCATTACCACAGCTACCTGTACTCTTCACTGCAGAGCAGTTGGTCATTCAGAGGCTGATTCACTCACCTGTTTTTATTTAGTTTTAGTCTCATTTTCCTCGTAAAAAATAGTTAATCAGTTATTATTTTTTGTCATAGTTTTGGTTGATGAAATGAACATTGGTGAGGCTAAAGACAAAACAGACTTAAAATATCAATGAAGGCCAAAACTATTTCATTGATTGTTTCTCTACCCAGCTGCTGTAAAGCCTAGAATGTATCATTCCACTCCATAACATACAGAGCCCCAAAGAATAGTTCAGAAGTGGGCCATATGACTGTCAGACACAGTTTGGCATTGAGGCACATGACTCTGAACGCTGCCAACTCAGCAAAGTGAGTCAAAGCTTTATGTAGGCTTACCATCCACTTAATTAACACCTCTGTTTATGATGAAAACTCCAGCATGGATCCAAAGCAGACCAACATACAAATGATGCAAGTTTATCATGAACTTTTGAAATAATTGAACATTTCTCTTCCTCTAGCCCCTGTCATTGCTGTCAGATGAGGAGGACGAGGAGGACACCGAGCCCGGTGTAAAAAGAAAACTGCCAGACACTCTTCCCATCCACAGCGGTGGATGACAGATGTAACACAATGTGGCAGCTCTCCATAGGATCTGTGTTATTCAGAGCTTCAGTCAGCTGTTAGTCTAAGCATAGGAGGCTGTATGCCTGCTGGGTCTGCCTATGGAAGCAGCTCTGAGGGTTCAGTAAGGATGAATACCCTGAACTCAGCTCTGCTGTGTGCCCCTCCATGAAATTCCTTTCCTGTAATTGCTATAATTAATATAAATTCTGCCAAATTTAATTTTATGTTCTTGCAATTCAGTTTAGTCCTTGCAAATTGAAAGAATTCTTGCAAATTTGACACCCTGTTGTGCTTAAAATAATCCACTAAAGGACTACTGGTACAAGCTCAGGTGAAATGAAATCCAACCTTGACCTCAAAACACCAACTTATTTTTAAACATGTCAGTGTTTTGTTAAAACCTTCCAGTTTCTCCTTTTATTCCCCCCTGAGTAGCTAAGGTTGCTGAAATCATCTTACTCTACCCTTTTATTCTGCATCATTCTACACATTTCCCCCAAATTTATCTGGACATATTTGGTATCTTTGGACATTTTGGGATCTCCACTAGACTTTAAAATAAAGATCTGTAGGCTTGAACAATGTTTGGCTGCACAGCATTCATTTGTAAATGACTGACCCATCGGTGTGCTGCTGCTAAACTTAAAGGACTATTTTTTATTGAAGTTGTCTTCTCATACAGCTGCTACTCTTAGTATTGTATTCGTCTCAACAAGCAGAACCAATTCAAATCTCAGTCATCCTGAACCCTCTTGAGAGAGAGAGAGAATAAAAGAAAAGTGGAACAGTAAGTAAGTTGCACTATTTTTCCCCTGCTCTTTTCTTTGATACATTTGCCACATGTGTATGAGTAAGAATGCATCTCATCTGCATGTGAAATTGGGTTCGGACAAAAATTTTGAAATTATGTTTGGGTTCAGGTCATGTTCGGGAAATCGTTGGTATGGAGGCATTTCGATTTGCTTCAGCTTACATTAACTGCGTCGGGCTCGGACATAAAAAACAGAATGCCGGTCGGTTTCAGGTCGGGATCTGCTACTACTCTCTCGGCTGGACATAATTTGTAGTGTCCTAAAATATGAATGAGGACAGTGATAGTGAGTTACTTGCTACAGTTGCATTTCTAGTATTGATAAATGGCGAAAACATTAAAAAACGAGCGGGTCGAGATGGCCAGCTGACTTCGCTATGAGCCGCTGCTGCTATTGTTGTTATTGGTCTTATTATTAGTAT
>LKNJ01007819.1:0-11087 GCA_002120245.1 Maccullochella peelii | reverse complement strand
TGTTTGTCTGTCTCTGTGTGTCAGCCCTGTGATTGACTGGCGACCGGTCCAGGGTGTACCCCGCCTCTCGCCCAATGTCAGCTGGGATAGGCTCCAGCCCCCCCGCGACCCTCTGAGGATAAGCGGTATAGATGATGGATGGATGGATTATTTTGAAAACCAGAAACATGATTCTAGTGATAATTGTTTATCTTTTCAGCATATCTTTGAAGTACATGTAACTGTGGTGTATTTTTATACACTATTTTAAATTACCGGAATTACCTTTTACGATTCTGCCCATTAAAATCATAAACAGTATCAGTGACAAGGCACAACCCTGGCAGAGTCCATCACCCACTGAGAGCAGGCTTCCTGCTGAGAATATGGACTCAACTCTTGCTCCACAAGACTGGATTACAATATATACAAAGACTGGATGCCAAAGCAACAACCCCAGCACTGTGTATTCTCACAGCACTCTCCACAACACAACCTGACGGACAAAGTCATTAGCCTTCTCCAAGTCCAAAAAATCAATGTGGTAGACTGGATGTTTTAACCCAGGGTACAGATATGGTTCTACTTTTTTAAACGAGTGCAGCAAACGGTTGGTTCAGATGTATGTTAGTTGTGTCTACCCTCTGAATGTTTGCTTTCTGCTAGTAATCAAGAATCAAACCAACAGTCACACCAGCTGTAAGATGCTGTGCAGGCATCTGATACTTTAGAACTCAGTAAACTTTGATCTGGACTGGAGACTGTCAATGACAGAGGCAATAGGTCTCTCACTCTCAGACACACACACACACACACACACACACACACACACACACACACTGAATGTCCTCCTGCGTCCTGTTGCACAGGAGCTACCAGCCATAAGTCCATAGTAAGAGCAGCAGGGCTTGAAATGAAAAGCTGATAATGGCTGTGTTTAAAATGAGACCTGCCAGTGGATCTCACAGCTTGTTACATCTGATAAATGAGCCAGTTTGGGGACTACTGGAGGCCACTTCATATACCGCATACGTTATAATATTGCATGAGCAATTCTCCTCATTACATAATAATGATCATCTATTTACTAGCCAAATCAAATGAGTACAATATGGCGGCCCTGAGAGCTAAACACGCTGCAACTGAAGAAAGCACATGTAAATAGGCAAAACACAATACATGCACAGCATTTAGAAAACAAATGAGAGTGAGAAAACACAACCAAATACAGAAACACGCTGCAAATACACAAAACACACTAAAAAGTGATGAACAAGCCCGCATACGGCTGGGATGTGCTTGTTGTTACCATGGTTTGTGACTCATGAAGGTATTGAAGTTGGCTATCTGTAAGTGGTGTTGGAAAATTTGGTAAAATGGAAGTTTTTTGGTGGGACAACAAGCCTAGCCATTGTCCAGGCATGCTCATCACTATTTAGTGTCCCCTGGAAACAGTTTCCGTTGTCGTCTGTTTCTGCATTTGGTTATGTTTTCTGTATTTGCAGCACATTTCTGTATTTGGTTGTGTTTTCTGTATTTGTTTTAGGATGGACAGCTGTCCAGACTACATTATAACTGTCTCTGTATGAAAACCAATATGCTCATTGGGCCAATGCATGGACACATACACAAATACAGTAAACTCATACACACATTCACACGAAATAACATACATATGGACTCATCTCATTTTGGAAATAATTATGTTTTAACAATAGGAGTGATGAGGGGTGACCCAATAGCTGAGTGTTTAGGGTGCACAGTCATACAGGTTGTAAACAAGCTAGCAGTTTTACCAAATTAGCTACCACTATATTTGGAGGTAAAACTGTCAGTAATATTGCCTCACTGCACAGGAAAACTGAGTGCGCACAACTACCTAAAGTGCGGTAGGTCAAAGTTGAAGCAGGAAGTAAATTGTAATGGATGTTTTGGGTAATAGAACCTAACCAGTGATTTGTAACGGTTTTCTAAGGCACGTACAGTAGGTCATCCTGCTGATAGGGCCTTCAGATCAGAAAACACTTCTATTTGTCGGTTTAGATGTTATGGACAAACAATGTATTTTGTTATTTAATTTGGAGGTTTTACACAGACCTGCATATATTCAGTACATTTTTGTTTGTGTGTTTCTTAACATGTCTAAGGTACAGAAAATTAGATTTAGAATTATGTTTCTTCTATATCTATTTGTCAGTATACATGTGATGCAACGCAAGTTGAAGTTACAGAGAGCATCAGATAAAAATCAGTTTCTCATCTGACAGTGATAGATAGATGTGTGCCAGTGTAGTTAGTGCGGTTTAGTGCTTAGAGCAGGTAATTCATTGTCAATCAGGATTAATATGTATTAAAGCTAAGTGAGTTATTATTTTTAACTCAGTGAATGTGGCAACAGGTGCTGAGTGCGAGCCTGGCTCTGCCGTACACAAATCCACATGCTTCACGCCTGGCTGTTCCTCACTCAGTGTTCACCTGCTTTGTTTTTTGTTGGTGGAACTGCAGCTCTGTGAGTCTGATTACACTGACATGCTCGATAACTGATCTACACGTCGGCAGAGCACACTAGCAGTAATGTGAATGGTTTGTCAGTGCAGCATGGTGGAAGCCTTACCTAACAGGCTGTTAAATAAGATGTGCATTCAACCTCTTTCACCATTGTCATTATTATCAGTTGTAGACCAGGGGGCTGAGCAGCCGTCCAGCCAAGCACTTGGGAATGCTGCAGGATATTAAGAGTCCTCATCACTGCTTCATTTTGCCTGTGCGTGTGTGTATATATACGGGTGTGTTTGTTTTCCAGATGATAGGTAGAAGGAGCGTAAAAGGTCAATCATGAAGAACAATCTTGCAAGCATGTCATTATTCAGCTAAACCTGCGCCTGCATTCACAACCAGCAATCAATAAAGACCAATCATTAGGCAGCATAGTGAAAACCTGTCCAGCTCATATCAGCACACACTCTGCCATCACTGGAACACAGGCATGGGTTTCCATCACGCATATAGCAATGGTTTAATAATTCATACAGTACAATATATGCAAATAAAGTACAAATAAGTCAAAATAAATTAAATACAAAATAGTATTTAGGGAAGCATCTTTCACCATCTGCTGTATGTTTCTTTGTGTAGAAACCTAAAGAATCACATAAAAATGAGAGTTTCTGCAGTTTTGATCTGTCTGTTGTTTATTAAAGCAATGCTCTAGCAACTGAGAAGAGACTCAAATAAAAGTAGTAAGAATTATTGAAACAAAGAAACAATAAGTGAGGATTATTTACAAAATGGCTGTATATAAATGACCAGAGAATGCAATGACTACACTCTGTTGTCCATAAAACATAAAGCTTACAATACATTTCAACAAGACTAAGTCTACAGGCATGTTAGCGGCACTGTGAGGCCAAATTTAGGTACTGTGGTTAGAAATCTGTGTCTAAGTACAGTGTACTTGTGTTGAGCTATTGTACACATTAGCACAAAGTACACATGAGGCTGATGGGAATGTAGTTTGGTTTTTCAGGTGGACAAAGTAAAATTTTGACCTCATGGTGGCGCTAGAAGAAAAGTCAGATGATCTCTAAAGTCAGTACAATTCATCCTTTGGAGACCTTGAATGTCTGTACCAAATTTCATGGCAATCCATCTAATAGTGGTGGACGGACATTGCCATCCCTGTCAGGACCTGGACTTTTACTGTCATGATGTGGACTCTTGGTCGGTTCTTGTTTTATTTTGAAGTTGGTCTGTCTTGGTTCCTGTGTGTTCCTGTCCTAGTGTCTCTCATTGTCTTGATTGTGTGTTGATCTGATTCACCTGTGGTTTGTGGCGCAGCTGCTCTGTCTCCCTCGTTTGCTCTCCCCTATTTCCTTTGTTCCCTGTCAGGTTATTAACCATGTTACGTTGCGTTGTGTTGGTTGTGTGTCTATGCTCCGTGTTTCCTGTACTTATGTTCCTGCGTTGGCTGAGTACCTACGTGTGTGAGTTCATTAAATGTTTTGAAACTTCGCAAACCTCCGTGTCAGTCTGCATTTGGGTCCTTCACCTGCTCCCAGCACCGAGATGCCACGTGACAATCCCTTGAGCCATTTAGAATTTAGTAGGAGTGTCAGAAATTCAAATGGAAGCCAAATTCTCACAAAAAAGCTCTACATTTAATTTAGGTGGAAAGTTTAGCATATTGAAACAGTAAAGCCTGACAGAGGTTTTTCAAATAGGCATTGACATTCACCTTTTTCTGTACTCTACACATGCCCACATGTGGATCAAAACGTGTTTCACACTCTCTGCCTTTCCACAGCTGTACTTTCCATGCGGGTGCTTCCCAACTAGTGCCAGCTCATGTATTAATGCAGTGACCCAACCTCAACTGAGTTATCACTATTTCATCCCCTCTGTGTCATTTTTGGCTGTATTGAGAAATAAAATCTACCACAAGTCCTCATCTGTTCACTTTTGATAGTGGTCCACCAACACTCAAGCTAATGTTTGCTATAGGGAAACATACATCCAAGACCAATGACCCGAAGCCTTACTGCATTACTTTCCCTTCATCGCTGGATCTGTTCTTTGTTAATATCAGGCACTGAGATGGTAGGTGGAAGGCTGGAGGGGATTTTAGGAGTGTCCAAACAGGTCTGTGTTTATCCAGGGGGCTTAAAGATCATCCAGGGCTTTTCATATATTGAGCCAGGCTGGAGGAGGGATGACGAATTAGTTTCTGTGTCCCATTTATTGGTCTGGACTCCTCACTCCGAGCTCTGACAGGCTTTAAACCACAGAAAGGAATACAGGCACTATTGTAATAAATGGTTACCTGCTCTCTCTCTCTCTCTCTCTCTCTCACTCTCTCTCTCTCCCTCCCACCTCTGTAATCCCTTTCTCCTCCTCCTCTGTGTGTCAGTCTATTGATCCAGGACAGCAGTTCACCTGGGAGCACTCCAACCTGGAAGTCAACAAGCCAAAGAACCGCTATGCAAATGTTATTGCCTACGACCACTCCAGGGTCATCCTCACACCTGTGGATGGTGAGAGACACGTATTTAGACATCGCAAAAGAGGGCACTTTACACACCTTAATTCTCAAATTGTGGTTGGGGCCTTGATTTGCTTGCTAACTTTGTCCAATTTTTTCCTCGCTGCAGGAGTTCCAGGTAGCGACTACATCAACGCCAACTACATTGACGGCTACAAGAAGCAGAATGCTTACATTGCCACGCAGGGGCCGCTGCCGGAGACACTGAGTGACTTCTGGAGGATGGTGTGGGAGCAGAGGACCTGCACCATCGTTATGATGACACGCCTAGAGGAGAAGTCACGGGTGAGCCTCTCATGAGAAATAGTAAAAATGATACACTGATGATAATGGCCTTGGTTTACAGTGCATTTATCAAAGTAGAGAGGCACAAAGCGCTTTAAATAAGTATATAAATAAATAGAGCAAGCTCGGTTTTCTATTGTAGTAGTAGATAGTTCATCATTATGCATTGATTTAACATAATTCAACCACTTCATCCATCTACTTTCATACAAGGGTCACCTTTCTAAAACACAAACCAAACCCTACTGACGTCCACTTTAGCTAAGGCCAGTTGTTCTCAGGGGGCAGGGTGGGACCATCGCAGGGGGCCAGGCTTGTTGGGTTTGATGATGCAGGATGTGCTTCCATTGCAAAGGGTGGGGCTCTTTTTCCTGGGCGGGGCTTATCGAAGCAGCGGGTGCTTGTAACAGTCGGCTGTGCATGTTATTATCACAAGGGGCTTGACCTGCAATAACAGCATGTGGGCGGAGACAAACATATCACTGATTGTCAGGCAAATCCTCAATGAACGAATTTTAATGAACTATGACTCTGGACAGCTGGTGCTGCAATTACCACCCTATTCAGTGTGGCCAGCACGTGTTTTCTATCTGTACTTTTGAACACCTAAAATGCCAAGTGAGAGTGTTTCAATACCATCGTCATTTTAGTTAACTGTTTAAGTTGTTGAGTTTATATTTTTTTACTTTTCTTAATCTTATTTGTGTTCAGTGTGTATGTATGTGAGGCTAGAGTGGATGATAATATCGCAAGGGGCTGTGGTTTTCCCACAATTTTTACTCTTCACACAAATAATCCTATGAGCCTCTTCTGCGTTTCCTTTCTGTAACTTATACTGATGTACACACATGAAAATATCATATATCATCATGTTCAGCCACTCTTGCTGCAACTCTTAAAATCTAAGAGCTACAAGTTATACTTTTTGAGCAATTAATGTCTGAATGAGGACTGTCCATTCTCATACAATAGGATATCAAGTCACAAAATGCAAATAGGGATACACAAATGCAAGACAGGAGGGGCTGGAAGAGGAGTGTCCCATGTATCATTAAACTGATACACTGCTCTGTATCTGGTGCACTAGTTCCAGTGGTACAGATGAGCTTGGCTCTGCAACAGCATCACCCTGCTGGTGTACATGAGGTATGAGGCATTCACAGCCAGTCACATGGCAGATGAGAGCCAGCAGGGCAGAGACAGTGTTCAAATGAGTAATGATGTCAGCCCTCTCCCACACTGTTAATAACTCCACAACCAAGGGGCAGAACTGAGTGCTACAGCAGCGTGCCATTATTATTTGTGACAGAGACGATTAGCCCTCTGCCGGAGCCAATATCACCTGTATGTGGTTCAACCAGAGGTGCAGGAAATATTGCTCTCTAACCTGTGGCCGAGGTAATGGCTGCTGCTGATACCCAAACACAATCTGTTTGTCCACTATTTCTGCTGATGTCAGTGATGTATTACAGTTTATATGTCCCAAAATGACAGCAGCTATGTTAAAAATCATATGGTAAATGTCGAAACTTTAGACTTTTTGTGTAGTCGTCAACAATGCAGAGCAGTTCAGAGCAGTGGGCACATCCCATAATATGAATGTGATGGATGGATACCATACAGACAATTTTTCTAGTGATTCGGGAAAATGGCCCAGCAATATACATTTGTGATTGCAACATAGGTGATCCTGAGAGCTTGATGGCTTGTGGGGCTTGTTTTGTGACTGGTGATCTAACCAGTGACAAACTGGCTAACTGTAACATTCTTTCTCAAGACGGTTTCCAGGTCAGTGGCACAAATTTCACGGTCATAAATAATGGTGAGACCAATCTCTTACATCCTTAAAAGTATTGGAGCTAATAATGTAATGTCTCTCCTGACGATAGCACAAGAGAAAAGGTCAGAGGGTCATTAAAATTAAAAGGGTTCATACACTGGGGAGCACGAATGCCAACAAGTCCTCCAAACTAAACAACAAAACATGTTTCACATTAGCTTCTAAAATGGCCGACAGTATATAAGGTTTTTCTGACGGATGCCCCTATCAGAGGACAAAATCGTGTCTTAGAAAGGTCAGGGGCACCATGAATATCCACTGCAAATTTTATGGAAATCTGACCAGTAACTGTCGATCTATTCTGCACTTTACCAATGTGTTGACCTGACCAACAACTTAATTAAACAGTGATGCTGAGTATTGATCAATAACACCTCAAAGTTACAGTTTTGGATTAATTGGAATAAATAATTTAATGGGCAGTAGTTACTGAGCTGCTTAATTTGTAGAATCCATTATCCAATAGCCATTTTCAAAAGTAACACAAAAGTAACAGAGTCAGCTATTTGCATTGCAGCGTTGTCAGCATTTCAGTGAATTGTTTATTAATTTACATTTTAAACAGGTAATAATGTTATAGGTTATCTATAAAAGTAATTTGTGCAATTCTTAGAGAGAAAACTCAGACAAGATGTGAGTGCAGAGTAGAAGTGAGTAGCATCAACAGCTAAAGTCCTGTTCCTGCTAATGACTAGTGATGAGAATACTAGTAGATTTTGCCGATTTATTAGAAAACCATGCAGTATCGTGCATCAAGCAGCCAAAGAACATGATCACCATACCTGTCCATTGTCATTTGTTCAGCTTCTACAAACATACTCCAGTGTTCACATGCTGACATTTAAACTCTCAGCTTATTCCAATATACCACTGTGACAGCAGGTTTAGAAACAAGGAAACACTAAACACTTTTCCCTAACAAATGCTGCAGTCTGGTCTCTGGACCATTCATATATGTGACTGTGCCTCTCTGTGCCATCGCACAAGTGTCTGCAATTCCCTGAGATCCAATTTGTAGCCATTTAGGAACAGTAGCTGTGGTTCCCCTAGAAGTCCCTACATTCTGACTCCCAAGAGAATCCTGTGGGAATGACCACCAACAAAAAAAAACACCAACGTCTCTCTTGAAATACTTTGTATTTTTTCACAAGAAATTAGAGTCTCAATAGTTTTTATCACTTCTTCTAATTTCATTAAGCAGTTATTAAGTCTTGACCAAAGTGTGTTTTGGGGTGTGTGCAGCCATGATCAATACTTTCTGCTTGCAGTGAAGGTGGAAGAACTACTTCCATCACTTTTTGCGATTTTCTGGCTTATATATTATACTGAAAACATTCCATTTACACTATTTCAATGCCATAACTTAATTCCAAACAATCCAACTTATGACCAGGACTTCTTTTTAGTTATGTAAACCATGTAAGTCACATTTTTGGAAATATAAACCACTTAATAACACAATAACACAATGTTTTTTGTTTAAACCAGGTAAGTATAAACAACAAATAACCACAGTAGGTAACTTAACATCCATCATCTCAGTCCTTATTGTCCCATGACACATAATGGACAGTCCATGTTACTGTGTCCATATTTCCAGTCCATATTAAACCTATCAACAGACAATCTCAGTAGTATCCTATGGGAACAAGAGTAGGATAAACCAGGTGTGCTCCAAACATACAGTATGTGGAGGTGGCCAGGGCATACTGTATTGTCCTTATACTGGTGCCAGTCTATTTACATACAGTGGGTTGGCGTGAAGCCCCACCACATGATGAGTAGGTTGACCTGATGATTAATTTCAATGTCTCTTTAGGTCATCTTCCTCTCTGTGAACTGCGTGACTGTGTGTCAGAAAATACTGGCTCCTGGTTACTGGGAAGGTCTGCAGACTGAACAGTTTGTGCACCTCTTGAGTGTCATATTGTGCACAAGCATTTGGAGTCTCCTTTCTGAACTCCTCTACTTCAGCACCAAGTTCGGGCTGATATTCTACTTCAGGAGTAATTTAAGGAGCGACATTTTACTCTCCAGGCTGGTGGTGGTGGTGTCTCAGTCTATGAGCCCAGTAATGTTCCTCCTCATCTGAGCTCTCTGAGTCCTCTGATGTTTCCCTTGTGTTATTCTCCTTGTGTCTCTTTCTTTGCTGAATATGAGAATTTTGTCCTCCCACAGTGCTTTGGGCTGGTTCCTCAGGTGAAAAAGCATTGCATGGCATCAACATGTTGTGATGTGTTTGTTTTATGACTCTGAAGAACCCTCTCTGTCTCACTTTGTCCTTTCTGCATTGCATCACAAAGCTCTGAAAGTGTATGTGTCACTTTTACTTTAACCCTAACCCTATAACTGATTGATTTATTAGTTGAATTTATTTCTTTAGACTGAAGTTAAATCAGCCCTGTGATTGACTGGCGACCAGTCCAGGGTGTACCCCGCCTCTCGCCCAGTGACAGCTGGGATAGGCTCCAGCCCCCCCGCAACCCTCTGAGGATAAGCGGTATAGATAATGGATGGATAGATGGATGAAGTTAAATCAAGTCACATGTATTCTATTGCTTTTACTAACCCTATAACTCTAGATTCGTTAGCAAGGGAGAAGTCCAATGTGATGTGACATGGAAGAAAAGGCCATGGGTTCTTAAAATCAGAATGTTTCAACCTGTTAAGAGCATGAGTGTGCTTTGGACCAAGGATGGTATTACAAAAAAGTTGAGGGGTCTCAGCAAAATCATTTGGAATCGTCCTATGGGGATCATGAATGTCTACAGCAACATGTATGTCAATGTGACAAGTAGTTGTCAACCTATTCCGCCCTGGACCAAAGTGTTAGATGGATGTATAGACAGATTAATAGTCAGATGATCTGACCAACATCACCAAGCTTAGGAGCCATCACTAGCAGGCCAGAAAATGTAAAAGTTCAGAACAGTAACCAAATATGCAAATCCTTCTCATCGCTCAGTTCTTTTCTCCTCCTTCAGTCCCTGTCACTTCCACAATAACACTATTGTTTGTGGAAAATGATACTAATACTTAGAATGTGTCTGTGTGCAGGTGAAGTGTGACCAGTATTGGCCCAGTCGAGGCACAGAGACATATGGGATGATTCAGGTGACCATGTTGGACACTGTGGAGCTGGCTACATACAGTGTACGCACATTTGCCCTCTATAAGGTGAGAACGCTATATGTATATTGTGTATGTGGAGTTTGAGTCATAGACAGCAGAAGGCTTTGATGGTTTGTTCTGAAAGAGCACTAAAGCCCTTTTCAGACATGTGCCTTGTTTCATAAATGTGATGGCAATTCAGCTTGTCTGAATAAGTACCATGGTCGCTTTTATGTAAAAGTCAAGACGGTGATCTTAGTAGGTCAGACCTGTAACATTTCTGTATGACTTTCAAGTCTGTACTGAATGCTGTCAGATTAACGTAAAGGCTGCAGCAATACAAGGTGAAACATGCAGAGAAAGCGAGATGTGTGTCTTGTTCCGTCTTCTAAAATCACTGTAATAAATGTATTATCTCGATCACCATCTCTTATGCACAAAATCTGTTTAATAAACTACGAAACACAGTAATGGAGCCTATTTTAAAGTTCTTCAGGAGATTCTTCAGATCTATCTAACAATTTTCCCCTTGCGGTACCGGAGCAGAAGAGGCTAAAAAACTCTCATACAACCACAGTAACTAACACTCTCTCTATATATTTTCAAATTTAATTCGTTTAATTCATTCATCAAATTTAATTCACTACATGGATGAATATCCAGCAAAACGCTTTACATACAGCATGTGAGCAAATAGCAATTAAATGACAGTTCCAACTTAAGGTCCTGTCCTGTCGGATTTTAAAAAACAGGCAGCATAATTTGCTATCTAATCAATCTCGGAACCCATCGGCTATCGTTCGACGACGATTTAGCCTCTGGGGGCCAATGTTT
>LKNJ01007817.1:0-10989 GCA_002120245.1 Maccullochella peelii | reverse complement strand
TGACTTTTTCATGTGACTTGTTTTTACTCTGTAACAGATGTAACTTCTAATATAGAAAGTAACTATACTTGTGATAAAAAGTACTTAAGTAAAAGTAAAATTACTTATTTACAAATTTTATTACAAATTTTGACTCAGGTAGGATTACCAAAAACTAAATAGGCTGTTTCCTGATAGATTGTCAGCCTCTGGAGTTACAAGACAGAGTTCAGTCAGGCCAGAACATCAGTCAGCATTGTCTGAATATAAAACCAAGACATCAGCCACCCTGACCACAACTACACCAAACCCCAAACTTAACCATCTCTAACTAATACAAGGACTCATGTTAGGACTCTAGCATGACTATTCCAATCAGAGATTTGGATTTTTGCATTGGCCAAGTCCATGAAATCAATTTGTGGGGTAAAACCCATAAACAGAACCCCATACATTGTTGTCAGTTGAGTGATCCACCCCAGGGAGACAGACAAGAACTTTACATGTGTATTTGGCATATGACTTAGACTTAAACCCTTTCTCTCCTAATGGAGCACAGGTCATCCACAACTCCTCTCCATCGCCCCCGGTCCTGGGCTGCCCTCTCCAGCTCCATCCAAATATGTTAGTACTTGGCATATGCAAGATCAATTAGTCTAAAAAAGCTTACACTTATCCTTTAAAAGGATATAAGAATCCATATAGTGTTCATGTTTAGTGTGTGTGTGTGTGTGTGTGTGTGTCAACATGTGTGTTGGTCCATGTCCAGCCTCAGCAGGACAGGGTGTAATTGCACAGCAAGTGTGAGCGCTGCCACAGGGCTAATTGATGGTACTGGATCCAGAGACCTTCCATTATGTGAACTTGGAGGACAGGCGAGACAACAGAGCCCTGTACTGACTGAGCAACATGCTGTTTGACAGACACAGCTGCTGCTGCTATGTCTGGGCTTATATTGTTGAAAATGGAAGAATCCAAAGTGCAACAGTTTCTAGATAAATTCTATCTGAATGTATAGTATGAGGTCACTTTTTAACATGGTGGATATTCATTATCCCCAGAGGATGGTTGTAAATGAATTTGTTGACCCTCTGACCTTTGGTCTAACTCAAACTCCACTTCCAAAGTCACATGATCCATGACAAGCTATCTTACAAATCTACTGGACAGACTTCCATTAAATTTGATGTGGCTATGTGGTCCCTAGAGATGAATCCTAATGTGTTGTTGACCCCTTTCGCCAGTGCCACCCTCAGGCCCCTACTTCCACTTCTACACAGGGAGTATTTACAGTTTTTTACAATTGGTAAAAATCGCACATTTCTCTATACTGAGTTCACTTTTTTGAAACAGTTCTATTTACTGACTTGCAGCTCAGCTCAACAGTTAATAACATCCAAAATACAATAATGCAGCCAAAACACTTCATACATATGCCTTTCACAGAAATGAATCAGAAATGCTGCAATATGCATCAGTAGGCTTTTTTTGTTGTTGCTATTTTTGCATAGCGTAATTCCAAGTGCACAAAATGAAACTAAAGTAATTCCAGTAATGCAATACAAAACTCTACATATTCACTATACATACTTGTATAGGAGAGCTACAGATATAGAAATACAACACTGTTAGTCAACGCTGTTTTCTGTATTTGGCCACAACTTCTCATCCACATCACACCTTATGTCCTTTTTCACAAAGAATCTTTTTGCATGCCTGATCCATCCCTGGTGTAGGGAAAACGTCCCTTGTCCTGCTAAATAAGTATGTAAACCATGTGCACCAGAGCTGAGTAAGTTGGAAAAGATCAAAAGGGGGCAGGAATGTTTACAGCCCTGCCAGACCTTTTAGTGATTTGAATCAACACCCCGTCCTGGGTGTTAATCAGGATTCAAGAACTGACTTATCCCTTGTAGCTGTAAAGGTGTCATTTTTGACACCCCACAGACCTGAGAACTAGACTTTCCGACAATCCTGAAGGCATATTGGTGTTATGCTAACAAGATTGACTGCAAGGCTGCACAGTCCAGACCCTGGTTGTAATCCCTCTGATTACAAACAACAAGGAAACCCAAGAACATACTGGACAATCAAAAAGACTATCTTCTTTGGAGACAGAGACTGGATCTTGACCTGCATAGACTGAATAAAGGACATACAGACAGAGGATAAAACAAAGAGCAATCTGTTCTCTCCCCTACACCTCTGTCTGAGACACACACACACTGAATTTGCATTCCTTCTCACAATGGTAAAAGATAAGAAAGGAACCCAATAGATGTGCCATAAATCTTGGGATACATTCTTGAAGAAAGGGACTTGTGAAGTGTCCTCTGTGTTAAGAAAGTTTGGGTTCTGATAAAGTACCTTATTAGAGTAGTCAATGATGTAATAATGTTGTTTAATGCATGCCTATTCTTTTTTTATGATGATTGGTCCAATTCTGGTGATTATTGCATGAAAATTGGAGTAGATACATCATTCAGGTTTAACACACTGTTTTGCCACGGTACCACAGTGCCACCTAGTGACCAAATGTTTTTTTGGATTGTTTTAATTATAAGCAATAAGTTAAGAATCAAACAAACTATAGGAACAGATACCATTTCATTAGCAGTATTGATGTCGTTGTTCTTTCTATAGTGAGTAGGAAATTATGATTTAGATTATGATTAACAATGTTTTGAGACACGAATTATATGTAAAACTATATGCTTACTGGGGGTTTTGATGCAAACCGTGTTACATACAATTACGTGGCATAATCGCTATTGATTTGACTATAGTGATGGGAAGTATGTGACTGCTGCGCGGCACGTATCAAACTATATATATTCTTATAAAGTAGACTAGAAGAAACCATGCTTCTTCTCTCAGAACAAAGGGAAAGGCTCTAACCCATAGACGCACAGCAAGTTGGCGCAAAAAAAACCCCTTTTCTCTGCCTCCAACACGCCCTTTCTGATAGATAAAACCTTCGGATCGCCTTTGTTCGTTCTCAGTTCCTCACTTCAACCTCAGTTCACTTTTGCTCTCACTTAATTTTTAACTTCACTTCGCTCACTTCTCTTTTACTTTTACTCTTAGTAAATTTTCTCCGGAGATTTGGATTTTCTTAATCATCTCCGGCCTATTCTTTCCATCGCCTAAGTTGCGCGTATTTTAACTTAGTTAAGCAAACCCAGTTTTTGTGATCTGCTTTATTACCTCAGTTAATTCAGCGTTCATAATAACTCTGGAAGTACTGTCGATAGGCCACCAAAACTATCTCCAAGTTTATTTTGAAGGATTTAGAGTTAAGAAGAAGTTAGCAGAGCTGCTATCCGACTCCAGCTGCAGCCCATGGATCAAGACCATCGCGCACCGCGCTTGCCTGCCCATCGTGGAAACGATTCCTGCGGCAGCGTTTGCCAAAGAGACTTTTGCACCCACATGCTAGTGGGCAATCCAAGACCACCAAAAACATTGCTGCTCGAGACAACCAACCACCACCGTGTTCCAGTGGGTGATTCCTCGCTGGGAAACCATGACGGGAAACCGGAGCTGAACGCGACAGTTTTGGTCCCTCAGAAGACTTTGTCGAACCGATCTGCAAAAGTAGGCAAAAACTCAATCTACTGCTGTGATAAAGAGTTGATGTCGGATAGGGCTCAGAACATTAAATTTAGGTCTTAGAGAAAGACATTAATAACCTATTGTTCATTCGTTCTTTACCTAAGTCACATACTCCTATTACTATCGCCAAAGATAATTCATTCTTGAAACTGCTATTCAAACAAACCTTTCTTTTACTTTATTTGATTTTATTTCACATCATATCATTATGTAATGTCTCGTATATTCACATTATTGACATGTTAATAAACATTTAGTTATAAATAAATGTTCATATCTATCACCAAGTTTTGTCTGTGGACGTTTCTTCAAAGTAGAGATCAAAGATCAATGTATTGAGATCTCATCCCTCAGGTAATTAGACTGATCAATTTAATAATTTTTATTTTCCTTCGATTGAAGGTGGTGCGCCGTATTTGATAATATAACGTGTTTCCACTACACTGGCAATCTTCTGAAGATATGTCCAAGCATCCAGCATTCATTGCATCTAAGAGGGACATCTGATCATGTGGCTGGTGGACATAAACTTTCCATCTCCATGAGGAAAATAATTCCTATATGGGGTTGAGGAATGGAGAGTAAGTTGGCAGGAAAAGTGACACCATCCTGGTGTGGAGATGGTGAAACGCCACATCATCCCATACAATTACAGAACGTTTCTGCCTGAAATGCCCCCTTTCCTCACCTGGCACAAGTCTTTTATAGAATTCATCAAGGAATGCATAATTAGGAGTTTATGCATTTTTTAAGATGTAGCAGAATGTAGCAAATTGCAGTCTAATTTAAAGTAAGTTTGTGTTATGTTAGGTTTTGAATGTAAATGTAACAGTTTTGACAATAGTATGTAAACATGTGCAAAATGGACTGTAAATACAGAGTTTTGGTGGTGGTTGAGTTTGAGTGCGAAAACAATATATGAATATATATATATGTATATATTTTTTTTTGTGGTCATTGAATGCATTTTTGTCAAACAAATTGTTATGATCCGTTAGTCTTTGTTTGGTTTCCTGCTTTATTTTGAAGTATTGTCTCTTGTTTCCAGTGTGTTTCTGCCCTCGTGTCTCTGTCCTTGATTATCTACACCTGTTCCCCATTACACACCTGCCCCTTATTCCCTCATCAGTCTCTTCCCTATTTGTATCGGTCTTTTTCCTATGCTCCCTGTCAGTTCATTGTTTTGTGTTTGGGTGTGTTCTGTGCTTTTTGTGCGCTGTTCTCAAGTTCCTGTGTTGGACGTGTTTCTGCGTTTCCCTAAATCTGGACTTACCTGCTTGTTTGCCTTTAATAAATATTCGATCTGTTTGAGCCTCTGTGCCTGTCTGCATTTGGGTCCTTCTCCTGCTACTCATGTCTACACATGGTAGACAACACAAATGAAAAGTGATCCACAGTTTAGTCCACACTGACTTCTGTTGTGCTGACTGTGTAAAGAGTTTTGAAAAAGTTAACTGTAGAGTGCTCCCCAGAGTATGAAGACTTTACATTTTGGAAACTTAAAGGTGGGGTAGGCTGAATTTTTTTTCGTGTCATTAGGCAACAAATCCTGCAACTAACGATAAATTTCCAATTCCTCCTTTGCCTACAGCGACGTATAGTACAAAACAACACATCCCGGCTCCACACGAAGCTTCAGGCTCATTATGTTCGATGCCATGGTGCTCGTAACGACGTGGCAAAGAAACACGATGACAAACAGTGGGGAATAACTTTTGCGGGGGGACAGTGGCGTGTGGTGTACTATCCTCTCATCCTGCTGCTGAATGGCGTTGCAGCTGCCTCTGAAGCCTGGGGTGCTCTGCCCTGTGGTCACGAAGCACTGGAGGGGCAGGAGACAAGTTGCGGTGAGAGGGACCGGGGTCTCTGTGAGGCTCATGCTGTGGAGAGCGAGCACTATGAGGCATGAGGTTTCACAGGGGAACCGACTACTTCTGCTGCCGGTCGAAGTTGTGTGTTTGGTGGGAGGGGCTTAGTGGAGTGATACGATGCAGCAGAGAGAGGCGGAAGGTTTTGCACAGATTTTGCCTACCGCAGCTTTAAAGACCCATAAGTCAAGTTATCTTTGTACACAAGATATCTACTGGTTGGACTGCCATGAAATTTACTATGGATAAAACACCTGTCTATGTTGACCCCAAACCTTTCCTCTATGTTGTTTCTGTGCCATTAGGTCTACAAGCTCTAGACAAAATAAAATAATCAAATATTTATTCAAAGTAGCTTTCATTTTTAAATTTTTTGATACTGCTCAGCTGCCGTCCATGAAACACTTCCTACGCAGATGTTTCACATCGAAGGTCCTAATCCCTCTCCCTCAAGTGTTGAGGTTCATCGGTAGTTAAACTGCAACAAAAGCATAGTGGGTACAACATGACTCTGGTTGTACTAGTGGAATTAGTGCTGTGGAAGTGTACATTATTCTAAATTTACCATGTGAGCTAGAGTACAGGCAATTCCAACCTGTTTGTTTTTTTTAACCAGGCTTTTATTGGCAACCAGCCTGTATGTGTTTGTGCTGGCAAGAGCTATTATCTAGCTTTATAGACTTGTGATATGTACATCCTGTGGCTGAGAGATATATGAATGTGACACAGATGAGTGAATTGAGATGATTTGCTGGAATTTCCTAAATTAAATGAGCAATTGTGTATTCATGGTGATTGTATTTTAAACCCCACTGTATGACTATTTAAGTTGTAAAGGAACAGTCAGTTTCCGTTTGTAATATTTAGTATGCATTGTCATATGAAATGTTGTGAAAGAAGGCCTAGTGTCACATTATAATTGATAGACTGATTACTGTGTGTAGTTTTAGTGTTCAGGTATATGTGAAGAGCAGCAAGACTGTAAAATAGCATTTTTTACTAATCAGGGCATTTTTCTGTTTGCCAGGATGTTTGCATATTAGAAGCACACAGATGGTTTCAGTTTCTGCAGTGATTTCTAATCTTGTGCCAGCATTTTTCTCTTTTTGGTGCACAAGCTGTTTCATAGAAACATGGCAGTTAAAAAAGGCTATATCTTCAGGGCATTTACAGCAGGTACAGGTACAGTTCTGCAGCTTGATTTATTGTTCCAACAAAGCAGGACTGTTCTTAAAAACATTGACAGTGCAGTGGATTTTGCATTCAAACACATACAGCTGGTAGTCTGTGTTACTTGGTGGCCATCATCATGATTAAATCTACTGATAAGAAGGATAACCATTGATATCACTGAATGCTAAGCCTCAGTAATCAGTTATCAGTAACACTGCTGCCACTTCTACAACTATATTGCTATAACGGCACACAACAACGGCAGTAGATCTGCTACTGCGACTTGTCACAATTAGGGATATTTTTAGTTTAGCAGGGAAATCAAAAAGATTATTTTGATTATCATGCTCCATGTGAGGTAATGCAGTGCAGACTTTTAACTGCAGCTGCATTTACAACTGTGATAATCTCACTGGAAAATGAATGCAGACGAGGGCTGCGGTCAAATAGTCTTTTTTTGCTGAGGAAGGTTCCTAACTGAGTGAAATGACCTGGAAGTATCTAAGTGGCAGCCATGATAAGAGCTGGTCGAATTCTCTAAATGCTAAGGAAAGGTGCTTCAATGCTTCCTTTCTTATCTCCTTTAGCATGGACTGAACTGGACTATCCTTTACAAAAGGAAAGGAGTTAATGCCGTCCCACAACTCCATGTGGCAGCAACATTTACAGCAACCACAGCAGACCCACGTCAGTAACATCTGCTGTCGCGTAATTACATAGCCTAGTGTAAGTGCAGCACTGCGGTAGTCTTCTCCTAAGTCCTTATGAATTCTCCTTCACATCTGTCCTCAACCTCATGATGTTTTCCATCGAGGTCAAGGAAAAGTGTTTAGGAAAAGACATGTAATTTTTTTGACTATTTGACTGCAGCCAAGATGTTCACTGTGATGGAGTACAAAAGTTCACCTCTGACCACATCCAGCATCACTGCTTGGTTTGGTCAGAGGTGAACACATAATGTGCTTTGTTGGACCTGCAACCACACCCAACAGTGATGTCACAGGGTCCTGGAGTACACCTGTAGTTAAACCACTGGTCTGCAAAATCAAGATTTTAGGTTAATCTGAATTAAAAACACAATCAGAATTACAAGTTTTTTAATACTAACAAGTCCTACATATTAAACAACAAATTTGGTTGCTGGTCCATGCCCTCTAGAACGACACATAGGGGCATTAGATCAGAAACGCTTCTATCAGCAGGACCACATCATTTGTTTGTGGCTTCCAAAATTGTTCAAATCACTGTTGGAAAATAAAGTTTGCTTAGGTTTAGGGAAATACTACTTTGTTAAGGTTATGGGAGCTTCGTAGTCATGGTTACAATAATAAACATGTGGTTAAGCTTAGGGAATGATCATGGTTAAAAGAAACCAACGTTGACTGACAGGAAGTAGAAGTAGTGTATTGACCCATCCATCCCGACGTCATCCCTAAGCAGTCTTTGTCACTCTGTAACGACATCATCTGACTTCCTCCTTTGCGCCGATAATTACTTCCACTGCTAGATTGTGCTGTCACTTCAATGTAAACAGATGCCGATTTGGGGCACTGGTTGAAACAACTGATTCTGTTGTTGCTCTTGAATACACAAGCGAAACTGTGGCTTAAATAAGTACAAAGATTTGAACATTAAATGAGTTTTGAATGAATCCACTGGCAACATACATGTACACTGAAAATTATACATTTACACTCATACTCAAGCTAAATGTACTGTATTTACACACATAGCCACACGCATTTTCATGTGCTCACTGTTTTGTCTTTTTGTTGGTTTAGTTGGCCTAACCAGGGACAGGGACTGCAAATTAACTTCAGCTAGATGCCCTGAATACATCACATCTGGTGAATTTATTTTTTTCTATGTTACAACCTTTAGCTGTATTGTCCCTGTGAAATAAACTTACAAAAAAATAGTTGTTGAGATGTAGTGCTATAATGATAAGGACCTAGCAATCAGCTCCATCTCTGTGCTGTTGCCTCCGTCACACCTAAAAGTGAAACACTGAGCGTCTTTTGGGGCTGTTACATGCATTCTTGCAGATGTGGAGGAAACTCAACTGAAGAAGATAAAACAGGTTGAGGGAAAGTGGGCACATCAGCAGAGTAAATTACAAACACAAAATAACCACTCAAATGCATAAACATCAGATTGAGGACATAGCGTACAGTGTGAGAGAATAGCCCTCCAATAGACAACCAGGCCACTACTGATCAATAATACAACGAAAATATAATCAAACAAACTGCATTTTTTCATATCGGAACAACTACCTGGACAACTACAAAATATGTGACTTTAAAAAACAAACGATTGATGTTGAGTATCAGTCTAAGTGTTGGTGGTGTACATGTTTTCCTTTTTACAGTAACACACCTCAGGCAGCGAGTCTGAAGCGCCCACAGTGTGAGACAAGAGGCTGAGTACAGTCATCCATCCAAGTCTGGGTCAAGGTAGACTCTGTGCTGATGTTTATAGACCTGGCTCTGACGGAGAGTTCTGGCTCTCAGGTGCCCCAGCTCATAGACAAGCTTATCTAACTGAGAAATATGGTGGGACTGCTCACTGCTCAGAGTGAAGGAGAGGAGGAGGAACTATACTAAACTATAAACCAATGGGAAATCAGTTACAGACATAAAGCATATTTGGCCTGATAGGAAACACAGAGGACTTAATTTACTTTACATTTCAACCACCACAGATTACTGAAATTGGATAAGATGTCTTTCAACAGGCATTCCTTAACGCTTTCAAACTGACCTCTCTTTAAAACTTGAATTAATATATTTTTTCTTTTTTTATTAACTAAATGTTAAAAAGCTACATTATGAATATTTTTGTAGTAGCTCAGAAAAATGTGCGCTGATATACTAGCAGAGCTTCTACTATAGCACACAGTAACAGTGCTTCCCTATACTATGGTTATGAACGTTATAGTATACACTTCAAGTCATTAACTTCATAATGAAAATGATCCACTTCATCTTCTGTGCTGTTGGATATGCAGTGAAGCGATTTCGTCTGCAGCGATCCAGCGCTCACGCCCACAGATAAGTAGCAGGACCAGATTAAAGTCATTAATTTCACACTCTAGATATGAGTACATTCTTTCTCCCTGACTCTCTCTCCCCCTCTGATCTCCTCACACATGATAATGAATTTCACACATGCCACAGGATGAGACGGGATCTCAAATCTAAAATGTGAATGTTTGGAATTAAGGATTATGGTAGAGCAGTGGCCACGCTGCAGCTGCTACACTGGCCTGGCTGCATTTCAGCTTTATCCTCCATCAACCCCTTACTGGGAGCAATTTAATGTGTCCTCCCCCTGAGCTGGGGCGAGCAGCATCCCCAAGCACGCCCTTCCATTTCTCTGCTTCAGAGGCTTTACTGAGCTCAGGCCCACTGTCTCTGCCAGCAAGCAGCATCCAGTCACTTGCACTGAGAAATCCCTTGAAATCAGTGTGCATGCAGATGAGGATGATGATGAAGAGGCAGCCCAGTGGCACTCTGCAGCACTCCAAGGCTCAACTATCAAAGCATGGCTCTCTTCCAGTTTGACAGATCCACAGCAGTGTGCCTCAGGAAGAAGGCATTGTCACCACTTGACCACAACACATCCCTGAACTCTCTTTCTGTCATTCTTTCATTCCCTTTCACACACATCTACCAGTTGTAAAGCCGTTCCAGCAATATGTACCTGCTTATGGTCCTCAGCAGGCTGTAAACTATGTTGGATCACAAAAATTGCATTAATGCCCCTATAACAAAATATTCAAAGCAATGTGTCATGATTGACAAAAAAATCTTATCACAAGGTCCACTTACTTATTTTCCCAGAGCTTCCAGCCACATCTTCCGGCCTAACTTAGTGGATGGAGTTTGCTCAGTTGTCAGAGATGGTTCACTTGTCATCACGTGACTGGTCACATGATAACAGGTGGTTGTATATGGGGGGAGATGGTAGTTTATATTATGCTGACATGGTAAATATTCTTAAATACATTTGTGTTTCATCATATTATGACTAACTAACACAGCAAACCTGGGGCAGGTAGTATTTCAGCGTAGAAATACTGGTTGGTTTCTGAGCAAAATAGGTCTGGGGAAGATGTGTGTGGGTGGGCTCAATAGGGGTCCGCAGCTAATTCCTGCCCCAGAGACCCCTTAGCAGGTTAATCTGGCCCTAGTGAAGACCACAATGACACATTAATGACACTAAAAGAGAGCATCCAATACAATAAGAATTTTGAAATTAAGCTATGCTACCATGATCCTGTGCCAATAAAATATATGTAAGTACAAGAGCACTGTGCTCCCAGAATGCAGGGTTCCTTGTGGTTCCTAGA
>LKNJ01007816.1:0-10989 GCA_002120245.1 Maccullochella peelii | reverse complement strand
TATATACATATAGTATCAGTATTTCACAATAACAAACAAGACAACATTTCATTTAAATGTTGTTACAGGATAAAATGTGTGTTGCTTTTATGGACACCTCCTCCGTCTTATTTGTAATGAGGTATTTGTGAAGTAAGAGTCAGTAAGAAAAATAGAGATGGTTTCCCTCATTGGTCTCTCTGAAAAATTATCCTAAAGTTTTCTGCACAACATTTTACATTTGACTCGGACTCATCCTGACTTTGGCCTCCTCTGGATGTTCTTACCTTTCTAAAAATGTCGATACAGTCTTCTCTATCACCCGGTCCTCCACACTCACCTCAACCTTGGTTGTAGCGTGAAGTCCTCGGGGGTCTGTGGCCTTCACCTCTACCTCAGCCTGCTGTCCTGCCAGACCCACTGCCGACACCACGTACACCAGACCGGAGGACGGATCCACGTCAAAATGAGGACTGTCTGCTGACAGACTGTAGACCAGCCGACCCCCTTCACCGTCATCAGGGTCTGAAGCCTGGGGGGGCATAGATGTTTAAAAAAAGATCTGAAAAGCTCAAAATATGAATAGACTGGAAAGGTTCTGAGCTCTGCTGTGACTCTTACAGCCACACACTTTAAAATATCTGTACATAAACAAACATTACTTTGTTGGACAGAGATGAAGATGATCGTGTACATTATCTGCTCATATCATAACGTGTAAATCTAGCTTTTCAGACATTTTACACTGCAGAAATACACATTTTAAGTGAATTAAATAATGTAATTCATTAATGTCAGTTGGTTTTTCAGTTCAGTGGTTTTAGGTTTAAGCAGTAGCAGAGCCTCTGGGAGACACGAGCAGGACTTTGATCTTATTTCTATTTATTCACCATGAACTGGAAAACTACCTGCATTAGTAGTACCACAAAACTACCAGCCACTGTGCTATTACCTGGTTGACGACTAAAAACACCTGACCATGTACAACCCTGGCAATCATGCCTCACAGTAGCAACTATCACCATAGAAACCACCTATTGATGCCCTATTAAACACCTCTTAAAACCACCTGCCTGAAAACCCACAGCAGGTAGCAGCAACATCCTGGAAATGCGTTAGCAACCACCTCAAAGAACCTAGCAACCACCTAGTAACACCTAGCAACCACCTCAAAGAACCTAGCATCCACCTAGTAACACCTAGCAACCACCTGAAAGAACCTAGCATCCACCTAGTAACACCTAGCAACCACCTCAAAGAACCTAGCAACCACCTAGTAACACCTAGCAATGACCTCAAAGAACCTAGCAACACCCTAGCAACCACCTCTCGGTGCTCTCTGGTGCTGTTGGAGACACAGTCTCAAACCTCTGAATCTTTTCAGTGCACTTTCTCTCTGTTAGGGACTCAGTCGGGAGAGAAAACTCTGGAAATGTTCCAGTGAGCGTTCAGACAACACTGTGTCTGATAAGAAGATCAGTGGCTCCCAGATCCCTGATGATGTGACGCGTTTTACTGCTGCTCACTGACACATTAACCACGTCGCTCACAGAGAGTGGGTTTCAGTACAAAATACACGACTGCTGTTTATCACGGCCACAGTAGCTGTGCTCTCATACAACACCGAGGAGATAAATGTAGCCTCTGGCCTTATCTGACACTTTTATTACACTTAGTGTTCCTTGGTATAAAGACAACTGGAAACATACAAAAGCTGGGAGTGTTTACCTTGACATGGGTGACGGAGGTTTTATATGGGGCGATGCTGAACACAGAAGCTTTATAAACCTTGTAGGGAAACTCCGGAGACTCGTTTACGTCCTCCACCTGAACTCTGACCTGAGAGAGAGAGAGAGAGAGAGAGAGAGAGAAGAAATAGGTCAGTTCAGACTTTTAAAAGAGGTTATGTCTACAGACTTGTTTTTTTCTATGTTTCTTAGCAGGAAAACACAAAAAGAGAGACTTATTTTTTTCCCAGGAGTTCTTGGTTCAAGACAAAAGTACCAGTAAAGAGAGCCAAAGTAAATAAGGAATAAATAAAAATCCAGATACTGATAAAGAAAATCAGAATGTCACGAGGTTCACTCTATTTGTCTAGACAGAGATGGCGCAAAGAAAGTAATGTATTGTTTTAAAACTTCCGTTTTCCACTGCCTTTAACGAACACCATTTCCCACAAACCCCAGACTTTAGTACAAATGCATTTAAACTGGAGTATTTTACTTCTACTCTGCCACAGCTCAGAGGGAAATGTTTGTACTTTTTAATGCACTACATTTATCTGACAGCTTTAGTTACTTTACAGATTAAGATTCTTGCTACAAAATACAATTTAGGAACAACAGGAACAGATCGTACCATTGCAATAGCTGACGTGGGGGGGGTCCTCGTGTCCACGGCCTCCACATCCAGGATGTACCACTCCTGCTCTTCTTTGTCCAGCTGTGTCCTGGTCAGGAGGGCTCCGCTGGCGTTGACGGAGAACAGGTCAGTGTGTGTTTTCAGCGAGTAGGCAACGGCGTAAAGGTCACTTCCTGAGGAGGCCCAGACCCTCCCCACCATCACCCCCGCCGGCTGGTTCTCAGGTAGGCTGAAGTTGTAGGAGGAGCTCCAGAAGGCCACGCCCTCCACCAAACTGACAACCCTCAGATTGACCACAAGACGGGCTGCAAGCAACACACATACAGTTAAGTTATATAAAGCTGCAGCTTTGTATCAGAAGGGAATGATGTTTCTATTTGTTTGTTCTTCTCAGCACTGTTCAAAAGCTGTTTCAGGAAAAATCCTCTGAAATACACGAAGTGATGAGCTTCACATTTTCAGTTTGCTTTAAACAGAAGGAGAAATTAGTAGTATGAGCCTGTTAGGACGGCTGAGTACACACAAACAAGACACAAGTTATCAACCCCGCATTCAACATTCAATAAAGTCTATATTAAATGTGGTAGAAGGTATAATTCAAATTAAAGATAGTATGCTGTAAGTCTCTACAGGAAGATAATAACAAGCTTGACATGATAAATTAAAGTTGTGTTTCACTACAAAAACACAATGGTGGGAAGCAGCTAAGTGCATTTACTCAAGTAATGTACTTAAGTATGATTGTACTTTACGTGAGTACCTTCATTTTATGTCACACACATTTCAAAGGAAAGTTGTACTTTTTACATATAGTTACTTTACAGATTAAGATTTTACACACAAAACAGGATCAATTACAGATTAAACTACTGAAAGAGTAAATAAAGAAGTTGTATGCATCATTAATAATATAATAATAATTGTAAATACTATAACATTCTGCATAATGAGTACTTTTACTTTTGATACTTTAAGTATTATTTGCTGAAAATACTTGTGGAGTTTTACCATTTCTACTTTGATTTAAGTATCTGAATACTTCTTGCATTAATGTAAAATCATTATTTTGACATCTTAATACTAATGAAATAATACATAATTAAATACATGATGCTGCCCCTGATGGTGAATCTTTCTAACACACAGACTGAACCAGTGTAAAGTTTCTGAACAGTTAGTTGAACCCAGATATCAGAGGACAGGCAGCGTGTCGACTGGCAGGTTACTAACGCTGAGTCGAACTACCTGGTGCTGTCAGACTCACCTGTGGAGTTCAGAGGAGGCAGGCCGTGGTCTTCGGCCATGGCTGTCAGCACCAGAGTGGTGTCTTCTGTGACGTCAGCAAGGTCAGAGGTCAAGGTCACGGCCCCGGTCTCACTGTTCAAGGCCAAATATGGAGAACTTCCTGCAGAGAAACTGCAACAGCAGAGGGTGAAAAAAGACATCTTCAACATTATACAAGCGCGTGATAAATCCTAAACATATATATTGTAATATTTCAAAAACTAATAAAAAAACAATGGGCATCATGCAGGAACATTTTCATATTGTTGTTCTAAACCTCTCTTACTTTTTTCTGTGAGGTTTGTTTGCATGAGTTTTCAAACTCTCCTAAATGGACAAACTAAATAAATCTCTCGTTTCCACCTGATGTTCATGAGCAGCTGCATGTTCCCAGAGATTTGATCATTTCCGACCTGTTCTGCTCTGTTCTGCTCTGTTCTGCTCTGTTCGTGGGAACGTTTCCTTCACTAAAATGGTACCAAAGAGGAAAAAGAAGACTGATGTTGGAAATTATCAGACAAAAACAGAATAACTTGAGTAGTGTAAAATCTAAAAAAACCTCTCAGTAAATTGGCTGGATGGAGATGATATGGCATTTTGCATTAAATTGGTCTATTTTAGTTCATTTTAGGTCATATTCAAACTCCAGATTCATTCATTGGGCCACTTGTGAATTTTTTTGGTACCAAAGAGAAAACTCAGAGGAAGAGAAAAGTGGTGAAAGCCACAAATAACGTAACTCACTCGTACACGCCACTAAAGAACGAATCCGTTGGTGTGAGAGGTTCTTGCATGAGGCCGGTTGTGTACTGTGACATTTAATTACAGTCAGAAACTGGGCTCAGCGCCTGGTCAATACCTTGATAAAGAGTCAGTTTGTGGCAGCTAACTTATAAACTGATAAATGATCAATTCTTAGAGACAGGAGTTCAAGCAGAAACAGGATTCAGAGCTAGGAGCTCTTTAAAACACACCAACTCTGAGTGCTTCTATGTGCCAGAGCACACCTTTAGTTTGAACCCCAGGCTGGTGTTCGCAGGTTGTGTCAGTGATATTACAGGCAGCTAAACTGACCTGTAGGTGATGAGCGAGTTGTTCCCGGCGTCTCTGTCGGTGGCGGACAGCGTCAGCAGCAGCTTCCCCTCCTTGGCGTCTTTGATCAGGACGCTGCTGACGTAGCTGCTGGAGCTGAACTCAGGTGTGTTGTCATTGACGTCGACGAGGCTCACTCTGATGGTGGTGACGTTCTGGTGCACAGGAGTCAGTTTAATAAAGAACTGTTTGCTTAGATTGTAATGTCAGTTTGGATTATTTTATTATAATGAATTAAATGAAATCTACACGCATCCTCTTCTTCGGTTCCTTCGTGACGCTGGTTAACCTTGTTATTGCCTAATGTGTTATACACTGTACTTGCGTACATACTGTGTGTTAATCTACGTTAATCTACTTCTTTTCTTACTAATCCTTCTCTCTTTTGTCATTTCAAAATGTGGTGTTTTTTCAGGTTTAAAACACATCAAAGTTAACCTACAAAACATCCATCCAAGCATCTTCCAGCTTTTCAGTATGTGTGAACTTTTCTGTTTTAATGAGTTAATCTTTTTTATGCAAAATTCCCCTCAAGATTTGTCTAAATTTTTGGGTGTAATGGTTTTAAGTGTATTTCCTTCACAAGTGGCTATTTAATTGCAGCACAATCTATGAGATAAGTGATTTTGCATTGCAGAACATCTGAATCATGCACAACTTTTAACATGCATTACTTTAATTTCAACAGAATTTCAAAAGCAGGGTATTTTGAAAAGATCTGTAAATGACTTTGTTGCATAACCAAATCTGGCGTTTCCATTATTAAAACATTATTTTGTCGCTTACATGAAACGTTCCTAAAACAATCCAAGAAATGGAGACAATATCAGCTACGCCTGGTTAAGTTCAAATGTCCGTTAGCATCATTAGCATCATGTCTCTCTCTATCTTTTCCTACCTCTCTCTGTGGGCTGCCTCTGTCTGAGGCCTTAACGAGCAGCTCATAAGTTCCCCTGCTCTCCCGGTCCAGAGAGCCAACAGCCAGCAACGTCCCGTCCTGCAACACAACACATGATCTCAGAGCCCGAGCAGCGGCACAGTGCAGGTTGAAAACTACTTCCACAGTCCTCTCTCTTGGCCTCACCTCTCTGAATCTGAAGAGCGGGTGAGGGGAGGGGAGGGAGACGGTGACCTCTCCGTTGGGGCCGAGGTCGGCGTCTGTGGGCACGATGGTGAAAATTTCTCTGGGAGTTTCCTCCGAGTAGTCGCCCTCTGGGATCTCTAGGGGGTCCGGGATAGCCGGGAACTGCGGGGCGTTGTCGTTGTAGTCCAGGACGGTGATGTTGAGCTGAGCTGTGGATCTCAGACCGTCAGTGGCCTGATCCACCGCCACCACCTGAATACAGACCAACATGAACATGCAGCTGAGCAAACAGACATGATGTGACCTGCTTTAGATCTCTCCCAGGATCTTTGTATGGAGTTATTTTTGTTTCATAAAACAGAAAGTTAGCTCTTGCACACGGTCTTTAGCTGTTGTCCTTTTTTACAGGGTTATTTGCTGCTGGTCCAGTTCTACACTGCAATCATCCAGTCTGGTCTCTGCACATCCATCACTGTCTGGTTTGGATCGGCCACCAAACAGGACAGGAACAGACAGTCAAGACTGCAGAAAGAATCACTGGTGCCAACCTGCCCTCCATTCAGGACTTATACATGTCCAGAGTCAGGAAACAGGCAGGAACCGCCACTGCAGATCCATCACACCCTCTGGTAGGCGCTACAGAGCAGTGTAGACCAAAACAACCAGACACAAGAACAGTTTCTACCCACAGTTCATCACTCTGATGAACAGATAACATCAGCCACACAGTGTCAGGAACAATCCCTGTGACACAAACTTCCTCTGTACCTGTAAATTATATTGGCTCATTGAGCTCAGTCAAGTTCCTTGTACGTGTCTACATACCTGGCCAATAAAGCTGATTCTGGTTCAGATTTGTGTTTTATAAAACTTCACAACACCAGCAGAAAATTTGACTTTTAAATGTGTTATGTATTTTACTAATAAAAAAGACAAGTTAAGACTTGTAAAGCAATGGGAGGAGAACCTTCATGATGTTTGTAATGAAGATCTTTGGGAGGAAAGTATTAGTACCTTTTTATAATTAATTTAAAGAGATACAATAAAACATTTTGCATAGATGACACAGAACACCTCATGTTATGAACAAAACGGATCCCCGTAGATCGCCTTTGTGTATCAAGTGTAAATTGAGACTGAGCTGTATTTCTTTTGGAGATATTACACAGGATTTAGATCCGGGCCAGTTTCTATTCAGGCTGCCACCTAAAGGAGGAACCTCGGACTGACGTAGATTTAAGTTGTTTAACAAACTTCTCATTTTGGAAAGAATAAAAAAAACATAAAAAACCCTCCTGCTGTAACACAATGGTATGGAGAAATTTAAAATGTTTCCAATTGTAAGGCTCGGTGCCAAAATAAAGGGAAAAGACAAAAGCTTCATGGATATATGGCGGCCTCTGATAAATCATTTGCCCATGTAAAAACATATCCAAAGTGGATTTCCTGTACACAACAGTAACTGAGGGACATGATCCACTCTTTTCTCATACCCTCTTTTTTGTTGTTTATTTTAAAATATACATTTTGTTTCCTTTCCTCCTCCTTTTGCACAGGCCTGTGATCAAAACTGTGTAACACTGTTGTGCGCAAGCAAATAAAAATATACTTATGAGACAATCAAAAATCTGTTTTTGCAATCACAATTGTTTGCAAAAATTAATAAATTGAGATAAATTGAGACTAAAATTCCGTATGAAATAACTTGTTAACAAATATATGTTTCACACATATATGGCAGGTGTAAAATCTCTTGTATTTTTAAAATTTTCCTCACAGCAAGATTTTTTCTTTTTTTGTATGTATGTAAAGATTTTTATTGAAACAGGCAAAAACCAGAAGACAGGAAATGTAATCATGTTTGTACCTGTAATATGTAGCTGTCCTTTGTCTCTCTGTCCAAGGTGACGTCCTTCCTCAGTGAGACCACACCTTGTTTGTTAATGTCAAAGGTATCGTTGGTGTAGAGGAAGTAACCATTGGAGAATCCACCCTGAAGAAGAAGACAAGGTCGACGTGTGTTAAATACCTTGGCTGACTTCATAGAGTTAATCATCAGCACTGAAATAGCAGCAGGTACTGAAGTAACATGAATCATGATCTGAGAAATGACTGAGGCAGTCTCAATAAATTACTATGATTATAAAAGCACTGGTGCCAAGGTCCAAACTGTAAGTGGGAGATTAAAGTTCATCTCATCTGTGTTTTAAACCGATACAAACCTGCCAAGTCTTTAAATCTATTAGATAAACTGCTTCTGCAAATTCCTGGATCTATTTCACCAAACCAATCAGAGGGCATCTGACAGTATCAGTCCTGCGTGAACTGGCATACAAATCAATCATGTTTATTTTGCAGTTTATTTTGTCTGTTAATCAGCAATAAGAGCCATTACATTTCAGTATTTGAACATAATTAATGGGATTTGGTTTATCTGATCGAAATACATACTTCTCATCTGGACAGGAGAGGTAAAGTCCTCATATTAAAAGGTCACCATGTTATTCTAGTCCACTGCAAATAGGACATAAGTTAGTGACGCCTTAAGATTAAAGGTACACTAAAATTTTTGACCACTAGTAGCACTGTGGAGCAATGTTTTCATGAGCAAGTCCCCATTTGGTTTGAACTTTTTAGGTAAGTGTTGACTCGGCTGCTACAGTTAGAAAATCACAGAGCAGGTAGCAAAATGTCCTGTAACTCTGCTGACTGTTAAAAAAGAATCGCACAAAGAATCTGATCTTATAGAGCTAAGATCCAGATCATTTTTCAGCACAGAAGCAGGTGATTAACTCACCTCATCTCTGTCAGTGACCTCCAGGGTCAGGATGGACGCACCGCTGGCCAGGTTCTCAGAGACGGCATCATCGTAGCTTTCCTTACTGAACTCAGGTGGGTTGTTGTTCACGTCCTTCACCTTCACCACCACAGAGCCGTTCCCAACCAGAGAGGGGGTACCCCCATCAGAGGCCTGAACCATCAGACTGTACATCTTCACCTCACTGTAGTCCAGAGGCTGGACCAGCCGCAGAGTCCCACTGGAAGAGTCCAGCTCAAAAACAGCGGGGTCTGATGGGGGACTTTGCTGGAAAATACTGTAAGTAACTCTCCCATTGGCCTCTTCATCAGGGTCTACAGCTGATAAGGTGAGCAGGCTTGTACCCGTTGACTCTGTTTCTAAGACTTCAACCTGATACTCAGCCTCTGAGAACTTGGGGATGTTATCGTTGATGTCAGACACTTGGACCAGCAGGGAGGCTGTGGCCGACCTGGCTGGACGACCTTGATCTTCAGCCACCACCAGCAGGTTGTACTCTGCTGTGGTCTCCCTATCAAGTGCCCCAACCACACTCACCATCCCAGACACAGGATCAATAGAGAACCTCCCCTCTCCTCCTCTCAAAGAGTACCTGATCTCCTTGTTGAAGCTGCTGTCTTTGTCTGTAGCTGGAACAACAGTAACATTGGATCCTACCTCTGCGTCCTCTGGAACCGATTTAGTGACAGAACTGGAGGTAAAAACAGGACTGTTATCGTTGACGTCAGTGACTCGAACCTCCACGACTGCATCATCACTGCTGACCCCGTCAGAGATGGAGATCACCACAGAGTAGTTGTGTGGGGCCTCATCGTAGTCGAGCTTCACCTTAGTGGTGAATTCACCACTGGAGGAGATGGCGAACTTGTCAGCTTCTGTATCAACTCGGAGAGTCGCAGGAATCTCAGAAGCTAGTGCGAGGAAGTCAACCTGATTACATAAAGAAGAGGAGCAGGATGTAAAAAATTATTTTAGTAACTACTTACATGGAATTTGTGGAGAATCAGAATTCATCTATTAATTCCCACTTTCTGAACAACAGTGAGTACCTAAATACAAATCGGCTTTGGATATTAGATGAACAGGTGGTTGGTAAAAAGACATGACCGCTCATACCAGCTCACTGAGAAACTTACCCTAAGAATCACAACTCCTGGGTCCTGCTCTTCTTCTACAGTGCCACGGTAGACTCTTTGTAAAAACTGAGGTTTGGAGTCACCAGGAGCACGAATGTTCACCTGTGCTGAGGAGGAGCGGGATATGATGCCCCCTAGAGGAGAGGTGGAGAATAACATATTCATGACTTATAACATTAAGTGTGACAAATCCTTTTCATCTTCCGTCTCTGTAGTTACAGGTAGTTGCATGCCTTCAGGATGAACAGCTGGGACTGTTGACGTGCTTGTACTTTATCGTAATTATGTAGCTGTAGTTATTTTAGTCTAGGGCTGGTATTTACACAGGGCTTTTCACACTGCACCAAAGCCTCAGTATGCTTCAAACGAACCAGGTCGCACGACATCTCGTCCAACCACATCTAAAGTCAAAATGTTTATACCTGTTCCAAATGATCACACTCATGAAAAGCTTGCTGTCATAGCCTCCTTATGGGTGCATCCCATCGCCTCCCGATTTCTCTCCAAGAACTTTTTGTCTTTTGTCTTTGTAGTCTGACACCTGACCAATCACTGTGTGAACTGGTGTGATTGTTGAATTGTCTGTTTTGGAAAGTTACAGAAATTGATCGGACACAGCTCCCCCTGATTCCACCAATGGAAAAGGGGTTTCCAGACGCTGTTCGACGATACGACAACCACTTCCTTTGAAGCATACTGAGGCCTTTAGAGTTCTCTTATCTCAGGACTTTTATATCGATGGACAAGATTGTAGACGTGGAATGTTTGTTTCGTCACTCCTTAATGCACTTTCAATTGCTGCTGTGTGAAACAGTGCTCTATAAAGAACTTGAACTTGTCATACAATCACATCTCAGCAAATCACTTGCAGAGATGTTAACCCTGGGTTTTATGTGGAGCCTGAGTTAACAAAAAGTATGAAAATAAAGTTAAGCTAGCCCTGGGCCCTCTATGATCCAGTGTTTAGGTTACCCATGGCTAAGAAACGTAAATGTAAAAAGCCTTTTTGAAAGATTCAATGAAGTACGGTAGAGAGCTGGAGCGAATAAAGGTATGTGTCTGAGATCACCAATCTGTATAAACAATTTTATGATCACAAAGAATTTGATACTGACAAAGGTGAAGTGCTTGACGCTACTCTACTGTCGTTGAAAGTTTAAGCCCACAGAGATATAGAATCTAATTTGAAAGATATATATACAGTGCATCCGGAAAGTATTCACAGCGCTTCACGT
>LKNJ01007815.1:0-10989 GCA_002120245.1 Maccullochella peelii | reverse complement strand
CTAAAATCATTACTAGTCAGCCCTACTGATTAAATGTTAAAAGGGCTTGCCATACGCAGCGCCTTGCAGGATGATGTCGCATTGTGTTGTGGCAAAAGTTGAGCCAGGTTAAAAAATTTTGCCCCACAGAAAAATGTGAGAGGTTTAAGATAAGAAAGAAAGAAAGAAAGAAAATGTTCTTGCATGAGGCCCACTGAGTCCCATGTGCAGACCTGTCCAATATTCCCTCTTTCCCTATTGTCAAGCGTAAAGATTGTAGCTGAGTACTTGAATAATAGCGGTATTATGTACACCAACTCATTTACACCAACGGGGCGCACTGCCTCATTTGTATGGTCATTATTCACAGTAATTTCAACGATCCTCCACAGCATCCTCAATTAAATGATTATTCATTCATTTATTTTCAGTTATTCACCGGCACTCTCTTTTTTTTCGCTGTTAATTATTGCAGCCCTATCTGGCATTGCTGGCGGAGGTGAGGGGGAGGTGGGAGGGATCTTAATGATTTCTGAAGAGACTCACTGTTAAGAGTCTTCGAAAACACGTATCTGACTATAAATGTACATGCAACCTCAGCATCACTGCTCCATATATTCCATTATGTTTCATTAATGTTTGATGTAAACATTCGGCACAATGAGCGGTAATTCTTCTCTCAGTGTGGACTTAATGGCACAAACGTCTTTGCAGTGCATGTAATGGCAGGTAATTCTGTTCTCTCAAAGAGGGGAATGAGTGCAATAAAGGCAAAGCCACACTTACACCTATAGCACACGTAAGCATTTAAGTCAAAAAGGAGCTACACATACCATAGCTCCTCTTTATTCATGTCAAGTACACACATTTATTCTCTTTGGTTTCAGCCTTGCACTTCACCAAATCCTTTCAGTGTCGCAAAGCCTAGTGTTTGTTTCTTATTATTCATTTTTCTCAGAAAACTGGGGTCATATACAATCTATCATTCTCTGACAGGTCATTCTAAAGTATATGAGAACATGGGCTCTCTTAATACTATTGCTGAAAATGACAGGTAAATCCTTAACCATCAAATTGTTTGTTTCAGCAGCTGCTACAGGTATAACGCCTGAAAACAGACACCAGCTCACCATTTCAGCATACCTAGCAATGAGCCAACGTAATAGGGCACAAGCTGCATTAAACAGGGGAAAATATTGTCAAAGTGATAGCTGGGAAATAGAGCACATTGTGTACATGACATACTGTATATTTTCTAGGTAGTAGATATACATTCTGACCCCACCAGAATGTTTTTACAGATTTCAGTACAGGATTTCCAGTGCTCTTCCATTCTCTATACGCTGGATGCGCAGACTTGAAACCTGAACCTGAACCCTTGGAAACACTCATTACTTCTCCTCTCTTTGTGATTCTGTATTTAGAAAAGGAGCTGTAGGAAAGGGATGCTTTCAGTGATAGGGTTGGGAAATGCTCATTTTATCTCTCTCATTTAAGTCTCTGACAATATCTATAAAATTGATTAAGACTTTAAAGAGCGGGTATCATTCCTCTTAAAATATTTAATTTCTCATTATTCTAATCAAGACTTACTCTGGCAGTAATGAGTGTCTGCCAAGCAGCAGGCTGGAGGAGCTCACCCATGTGATGAACAGATCTGGTTGTGGCATAAAGAATATCTCCATGTAGAATGACAACGAGAACAATTGGTACCCCAGCTGGATTCAAGATTACCCAGATGCACATATCAAATGGAGATTGATCAGTGATGGATATGGGTGACAAAGAAATCCTCTACAAGTAAACACACAAACCATATAAATGAGGTAAGGCATCTCATTATGTGGGGTGATAAGATTGAGTGAGTATAGTCCACTAGTGGGAGCATGAATGTCTCCTTGTGAGACAGTCAGACTTTATATACATTCTGTAGCAGATTAAAACGCAAAGTCAGTTCATTCCTGAAGCCTGAAGTCTGATGACATGACGTTCTGTATTTTTTGTTATAGTCAACAAATCCCATTAAAAGACCAAAAACAACAATGAAATGATCCTGCTAAGTATTGTCTGTGTAACCAAAACATGATATTGCTGATTCCTCTGTGCCATAGACCTCCATTGATATAAACTATTAAAAACACATCAGTGTGTCACACCATAGCACTGGGTGACATACTGTATTTCTTCATTACTATGAACACACACACTGTAGTTTATTTTGAGCCCATACCACATACACCATCCTGTTGCAGTTTATACTCACTAGAGCACCAAACGTGTATCTAAAGAAACAGTTCAACATTTTGGCAAATACACTTATTCGTGAGAGTTAGATGAGAAAATTGATACCACTCTCATGTTTGTAAGTTAGACATGAAGCTATAGCCAGCAGCTGGTTAGCCTAGCTTAGCATAAAGACTGGAAGCAGGGGGGAGTGCTAGAATGGCACTCTCCAAAGTTTAAAAATACGAGTACCAGTACATCTTCTTGCTTTCCCCCAAATTTATGCTAAATAATCTAAGATAAAATAAGATAATCCCAGCTCCATACCTTGATGCAAATATCAAAGTGGTATTAATTTTCTTCTCTAACTCACAACAAGAAAGCGAAAAAGCGCATTTCCTAAAATGTTGAAATATTCCTAAAATCCTCGGCTAAAAGTTTTCCCCCAAAATGCACTTTTTAGTCTTGATTGATTAACTTTTGCTAAAAAGCATTTCAAAAAAAGTATTAAATGAAATTACATACTGTTTTTAAAGATTTATGTTTTCAGTAGAAATAAATGGGTGCCACAGACTGGGTTGTGTCTTTTCATGGGGTTTGCCGACAATAACAAAAATATAAATCATCATTTATAGTCTTTCGAATCAACACCTGAAAGCTGTTATTTAAAACTGATGTCAGTCATTTTCATTTATCATTACACATATCATTTATGGACATTATTTTGCAGAAACATTCATATCAAACCACAGTGGACTAAAATCTATTTATTCAGATAGCGCAACTCTAATGCATGTAACAAACTACAAACCGTGAATGCCACGTGTGTCTTATACTGTAGGCCCCAAAGTGTTTTACAATGGATGCAAATGTCACGCTGCCAAGGTTCCCCTTCATCTTTCCATCTCAGCTGGGATATATCCTCATTTAGCTAAATTAGCTCAAGTCAAGCTTGGCTTTAATGTGCAGACACTAAAGACTTTCCAAGGTTAAAATGAGGAGTCACCCATTGATTTGTACTGTCTGTCTTCAATGCCTGTAATGAGAATGAAGAAACAGGCCTCTGCACAAGGCCACATGATGGAGAAAAAAGGCCATCAGCTGAAATAAACAAATCAATCCTATAATTTGACCCTGATTTCTTCAATAGAAAGCCTGCTAGTTTTTACACTCTAACATTTAGGTTGTCGTGTTAATGGCATTTTTAAGTGGGTAGGGTGGCATTTCACAGAAGGTAATGCATTACTAGACAAACTATCTGACAATATAATGGCTTGTTATTAAGTAATGCATGTGCTCTCAGCAATGACATGCAGTGTGTGAATTCACTGAACCATGTGTGAGAAAAAACTAAAAACAAAGTGAAGTGACAAGTGAGAGAAAAAGAGTGTGACAGAGAGAGGTTTGGAGATAGACTTGAAAGCACTGTTTTCACCTGTAGCCCATCTTTTAGTATGGGGAGATATGGAGATTTGCTCTGGAGGCTGGTGATGAAGTAGGCTGAGATAAGGGATGCAGAGGATTATTCAATCAATCAACTGTAGCCATATCTTAACACAGCTTGTCTGAGGAGACACCGGAAGTAGTCAGCGCCTCAAGGGATAAAAGCAGAAAAACATTAGACTGGGTCAGTCCAGTTCACAAAGGCTAGCCTGCAAGCACTGTGTAGGAGAATGTAATTATGGGAGATTGTGGCTGAGTGTGCATGCCAATTTGCTGAGTCAGGATAGGGGCACTTCAAATAAGTGTTACACTTAACTTAGATAACATTATTCAAAATTTAAGTATTAAACCATCATTTGTGTTTTAATTAAATTTTAATAATACACGTTAGATCTACTGCATTCAAAGTGGAGCAAGAAACGAGGCAACCTAATATGTCATTCATGATTGATAACTTCTAAAAGCATGCTGAGAGTACATCAGGGGGAAAAAATATATATATATAGATATGAAGCACCCTCGTCATAATGGCACAATGCGTGACGTAAATGTTCAAGGTTTCAAATATGGAGCTTTGCAACCTGCTATCACTCCCAAATTAATTGAGAGATCTTTAATAGATGGACAAACACTGGACACATATTCTGTAATTCTTTAGGAATTGGTTCAACAGTTTGGGAAATTATTTGCTTTCTTGCCAAGAGCTTGGTGAGAAGATTAATACCACTGTAGCGTGTGTTTGGTAAGCTACAGCCAGCAGCCAGTTCGCTTAGCTTAGCATAACGATTGGTAACAAGGGGAAAAAGCTAGCCTGGCACTGCCCAAAAGTAATAAAATTAGTCTACCAGCACCTCTAAAGCTCATTAATTAACACATTTTATGGCAACACGTTTGTTGCCAAGCAATCAGTGGAGACTCAAGGAAGATGCTGGTCCTGGCCAAAAAATAGTCTGGCACATAACTCTTCAATAGGTGAATATACCTGTCAAAATGTAACAGATTGGGTCTTTAATTGGGTGTATCAGGGGATGCAACAAAATGAGTAAAATTGTCTGCTGAGATAACATAAAAAAAGTTATTTCTGGCTGGAACACTATTGAATGAATTAAAGGGATCACAACACTACTGCCAGTTTAGTATTTATTGATGGATGAATGGACATAATGAAGATGTTCTAGTTTTTGTTTCTTCATTTGCATCATTAATCAGTGCATTATAAGGTTGTACCACTTGTGTGTTGTTTCTAGTTTATTGTCTCACTTATATAAATTATTCATTGACAATATCTGTGCAGTCTCTCTCCTTTATTCTCTTTCATTCTAAATAAAGTCAGCTTTGACACAACACCATCTTTCATTGCATAACGGAGATAACAGTTACAAATGCTATGCTAGGTTACAATGAAGATAAAAGGGAGTGTGAGATAATATTCGAGAAAAGGTATGAATTTTGACGTGTGAAGGTTGAATCACAACAATCAGATAATATGTATTTTTAAGATACTGTACAGTGATATATTGGTTTACCAAAACAGAAAAAAACAAGGGGTACTTGACAAACATATGATCCTCTTGGGTACTTCGCTGTGTATAATTCCTGATAGAGCGTTCTCAGAGTGTGTCCTTTCAGAAGAACTGATCCACTAATTTATTCTGCATTTGGTTCTCTTATCACAGAGCATGAAGCCTTCTGGACAAAATGTCAGGGGGCTCAGGTGACTCGTTGGGTGGAAGAAAGTAAATTTAATTCAAAAAGTGCTGAAATCCGTTATTGTTGAATAGATTATATCAGGCGAATATACCTCCAAACAACCCCAGGTATTTGGTATAGGCTTTGTTTTTAGTCCACTTTCAAAGGAGGTTTTGCTCCTAATAAATTACAACAATTGGTTAGAAGAATTAATGTCAGACTGCAGCTATTTTCACTGGTGAACTTTACATCATCTTTGAAAAGAGGAGCAGATGGGCTTGGCAATGGAGGAGTCCTATTGATTCTTGGTTTCATTGATTTCCTCTCTCTTTTTTTTGTCAGTGGCAAAGCAAAGGGATGGGAGGCGCAGTAGCTGTGAGAAGGTCTCTCTCTGAATAAGAATTGTGAAGCACTGGGCACCAGGGTGAGGTGCTGCATGAACAATAACTGCTGGTGCTGCTGCTGCAGATTGTGCTGCACTCCAGACTTGGTGTGCTAAGGGGCTCTCACTGCAGATGTGCTCCTAACACGTTACAGCAGGTAAATTGCCAGCACTTAATGAGACCCCAGAATTATTGAATTCCTGTCGACTTGATGTGAGAGACACAAAGAGACATGTTGGCTCTGTCTAAAAGCTGGGGAATGACATGCAACAAAGGTTCCCTGCTGGATTCAAACTACAGACATTGTGGTTCATGGTCAGCACCTGGCTTAAACCGTACATTTCTGATACTTGATTTCAGCTCTGAGACAACTCTGTATCTAGGAAACATAAAATCTAAACTATTCTTTGATTCTCCCCATGGCTTTTGTCTTTCTGTATCTTTTTTCTTCTTCAGTGCCCAGAGTTTGTATGAAATTTGTTTGAAATTAAAAAAGGCTTAGTAACATTTTTTTGTTTGTTTGTTTTTTATTTTATTTTCAATTGTGTGTTTGATGCTGACAAGGCTATGGCTAGTTTGCATCAGTATTGGATGAAAGTGTTTAAGAAGCTACACTGGTAGTTTCACATCACACAGCATATGTATGGAATATATAAGAATGTATGCATATCCTTTTCTTTTTGTAATGTGCCATTTTGTTTTTCTCTTTGTTTTGTTTATTGTGTCCTTGGGAACATTGAAACTTGTAATAACAAAACAGGAAGACGCTGCCAGTCAGCTCCTACTAAAACATTTCTTTTCCAAGAGGTGCAGAGTCCCAAGACGCAGATAGGTAGTACTCCAATTGTGAACAGAACCCCAAATATGCCTATACAGCAAATATGTTGCCAAGGGCAAATGATGTCCCTCATTGGTTGAATTTGTATTTTAGAAGATGCAGAAATCTCTGTGACCATGTTTTCTTAATACTCACTTTGTCTACTTCAGCTGACCTAAAGATGTGTCAAAGTGGCTACAAAGAGTTTATCCAACAAAACTGGTGAAAGAGACACAAGAAAGGGCAAACATACAGCAATGAGGAGGCGGAAAAACTATAATTGAAATGCTTGCATTGGTTGGACTGAGCTTAAAGATAATTACTCAAACTCTGGGACACAGAGTTTTGCCAGTGTGAGTTATCTCTTCCCCATGGCTAATCTTCAGTGGTGGCTGGATGAGGTCGGAGTGATGTCTAGGCTAAGGTGCTAAGGGAACAGTCCAGGTGAAAGGCTATGCTGTAATTCATTCCCTCAGCTGCCTGGACTCCATGAGTAGGAACAATCACAGACTGTTTCCTCCTGTCAGACTCTGCACTCCTGGGACATTTTCCCCAAGGAATTTAACTGAATAATTAAACCATGAGTAAGTCATTTTATTGATATGTTTATTCTTACCAAAGTTGAGAATAACTCTGAACCTACACCTACTGTAAAAGTTGTCTGTGAAGTGGTCAGGTTTTTCTCTGTTAGGGTTCTTCAGTTGGTTCTGTTCTTTCAAAATAATTGTTAAACTCCTTATATCTTGGTCATGTAGGACAACGGTGACAGATTGGCTAGCAGTATCATCAGTCTCAGCATAATAAACAAAAACCAGTCAATTTTCTTCTGTTTATTAACAAACCAACCAGCATGAAACTATTTTTAGTTTTTAAAACATATGTTTCATTCATCATTCATGTTAACATAAGAAATAAATCTAAAAAATAAATCTAAAAGATCTCTGATAATTGCAGTTTTTTTATTTCCTTATTGTTGGGGTGGGCAATTCAGCATAATTTATATTTCCGCAGTATTAATCACATCAGGATGGCATGTTTCCTCAGTTAGGCTCACAGCAGGAATGCTTTGGGTTTGAACACAAACAGGGCCGACTAGTGTAGAATTTGCATGTTCCCTGTGTTCATGTGCGTTTTCTCTAGGTGCTCCCATATCACCATGTCAGTTCAATCATGCAGGTCAGGTGAATTGGATACTCTAAATTGCCCATAGGATTATGTTTATTTATGTTTGGCTCTGCAGGATGCTCGAGAACCCCCCACAATCCTGCAAAGGAGTAGGGGTATAGGAAATGGATGGATAATTACATTAGTATAACATAGTCATGTAATATTCAACGTTTTGTTGCTGAGTTTTATTTTTAAACAAAAACATAAAGTAGTATTGCATATATTATGTTTGCTGTAGTTAAGTACTGTATATCTGAGGTAAATGACTAACGACTGTCTAAAACGCTCCAAAAGCGCATCAAAAGACACTGTTGGTGTGGATTCCAAATTATTAGTTTTCTTTACTTTATCGCTATTTATCAGACTTTATAAAGAGTAACTACAGCCCAGCTGGGAATTCTGCTTGTGCTGCCATCTAGTATTTGCTGCATGCTCAGTCCACACCCTTTGAAGTACATCACATTACAATGTAGTGTACTACAGGTCAGTCCAACAGTGCTTTTCTTAGTAGTAAAGGAGAAATGATCATCCTAGGTCTCTGCTGAGAGGTGACAGGGCTTCTCCCTTTTGTGTTGAGTGCATATGACTTTTGTTGTGTCTCAATTTGGATACTTCCATTAGTACACTTACATGCAGTACACTGTGTACACTATGTACTAACTTGTGTAATGCGTTCATTTTGACAGGGTAGTGTTGTCTCAAATTGAATACGGCTGCTGTACACTTACCGGAAATGACGATCGCAACATTTGACCACTTCTTCTTCTTCTTTTTAATGGTGAGTTGAAACCCGGCGGGGCATTATCGGCAACATTTACTGCGATTGCCGCATGCCAAAATGTCTGCCTGCTCATTTGCTCACTAGACTTCAATTCTGTTTTAGTAAAAATGAACAAAAATGAATGTGCTTTTACTTTTAGCCGTAACAATTGCAGTGCTGCCGCCATTTTCATACGTTGGTGGTCCCTCCCCTTCCGCTACGTAGTCAAGACAGCAACCATTGAGGGTGAGAAGTGTGCAGCGTTCCACACTCAACGTTCTGACCATTATGAGTACACCATCCGGGTACTCATAGTGCACTGCATTTTTCTATACTTGTCAGTGTGAACGCACTTATGCACTCAAAATAGTGTAAAAAAAAAGTACGGAAATGCGCAAATTGAGACACAGCATTTGTCTAAGTCATTTGCTTGGTTTTGCAGCTGTGTTTTATTCTTCCAACTTAACTAAATGATTCAATAACATGTTGTTGACATGTTGCATGACTTAAGCACAGGATCAGTCAGTTATATTACACTGACAAGTCCAGTGACAGCACTACACAGTTAATTTTTCCATGTGCCACATCAAAATTTGAAATATGTGTGATTTTGGTGAAAATGTTCCAAATGCTATCAATACTCTGTTACGATATTTTCAAAAATGTTCAAAAAACATCAGACATTTTGACTTGTCATACCAGGAAAAGCATGGGTGTTAACAACATGAACGATGGCTCTGTTCTATTCAAGTGTCCCAGTAAGCCATGGCAGTGTGACAGTGAGCCAGCATGCACAATACCAGGACCCTGAAACTGAAGGAGCTAAATGGAATTCATTCATTTTATTATTTACACCTGTACTTTTCCTACTGTTTCATTTCAAAATGAAAAAAGGCCTAAATGTGTCACTCTTTTGGATGTAAATTTGTTGTTTTGAATTGATGTCACCATCATGGTGTCAGCACTATCCTATGTTATTTTTTTGCATTTTTCTGCCCACCAGTTCTTCAATTTGAAAAAAACAATGCAATTCCCTTCCTGCCCAGGAGTTGTCCTCAGCTCTTCCTATCATTCCTCAGTCACCTGCCTACGCACCTGCCCCTCACTACCCTAATTAGCCACTCGCTATATATACCTACCCACTAGCCTTAATCAATTGCCAAATGATCTACATAATATGTAATTATTAAATTATTAAGTAAACACACATCTGTTTTTGACCTTATGTGCTTTTAAGTCATCTCACCACTTGTCACAGACACAGTGTAATTCTGGCTAACACTGCAATATTCGCCATCTGAACCTTTCCTATCAGCTCTCTATCAACAGTTTAGTAAGTCAAAATAGCATAATGACATCCCATATATTGACAAGGATACACAGCAAAAAACATATATAGTACAAAATTATAGCAAGCCGAAAGCAGGTCAGCTATGAAGGTCATTATGGTTAAGTATTTCAAAGTGTTTGATTACTTTTGGTTGTTTGAATCTAGTGATATGAAATGTGACTTGTAATTTATTGGTATCACTGATGCTTCCATTAACCCGTCCACACTTTAAAATCCCCAGTGGGGGGTGTGTGTGTGTGTGGGTGTGTGTGTGTGGAATTGTTAAGCATCACAAGATTACAGGGGTGATAGGACAGTCTCTGGTGCAATCTAATGAGGCTGTGTTTGTTTACCTCTTCCCCTACATTGCTTTCAGTGGAGTGTGCCAGCATTTGCAAGACATGAATGCCAGTGTTTTGATAAAGGTCAATGAGAGTGAGACAAGGCCGCTGAAGTTTGCCTAATTTAATTAGCTCTGGCTTTGTGCTCTCTTCTCATCCTGTAGTGTCAGAACACCCATGTTCAGCCTTCAAGATGTGGCCAGAACAAAGATGGGGCTGAGAGGGAGCCAAATGAGAAGGAAGAGGTTCACCATCAGCAATGATTCACAGAGATGAGACACTTGAATCACTCTGGCTAAAAATAGACAAAAAGGATATTGATGAATTTGGGATGATCAGGGAGGCAACCTGTTAAAACTGGATTATTTATAATCATTGCCGTACTTGATGTTTGACCACTGTACCCACAGGAGCTGGATCACTCACTTGCATTTTTCATATAGAATTACAATTCCAAGACATCCGGAGAGGGTGCCTCTGTGTGTGTGTGTGTGTGTGTGTGTGTGTGTGTGAGCATGCCTTTCTATGTTTTTAGAAGTTACAGGTTTGTGCAATTGAAAAGATTTTAATCAAGAGACATCCAAATCCTCTGGATCATCAGATCCCCCGATGAGAAAGCTTCATTGGATGTTGTTCTTTCTTACCTCTCTCCCAAGGCTGCCAGTAACAAGAGCAGGAAACACTGAGAAAAGGTCAGATATTTGTCACAGTCTTTTAATTGGAGTTGGTTTTATAGTGTTATTGTTGGATGCGTACGCTGGTAAACTGAAGCTGTCCCACTTCCACTGCATTTGAGTTTCACGAGCTTAAAATTCACAGGAAACTTGATGTATTTTTCTTTTATTTATATATATATA
>LKNJ01007814.1:0-10990 GCA_002120245.1 Maccullochella peelii | reverse complement strand
CTAATACAGACACATGTGAAAACTCTCCTTTTTTTTTTGTGTCAGTTTTGGTTCCATGTAAAGCAGGCTGGTGTTTTTCTGCGACTTGGATCTTTTTTAAGAAGTTTCTTCCAGATTGGATGAATGAGAACACTGATGTCACAGTAAACAGAGAAAACTGCTCTCTGAAAATGCTACGTTACGATGGTCAAGCTTTCATAGACGTGGTGAATCTTTAGCATTGCTGTTAAAGGGTCGATTTAATGTTAAAGGGCCAATTCACCTAAATTACATGCAAACAAAGAAAACTTATTTTCTCACTTACCTTCAGTGGTATCCAACAATGCAAATTGTATTTACCCAGGTTTTGGATATCTGCCTCTGAGATTTCTGCCTCCACCCCAATAGAGAGGCGAAGTCCCTCCCCTTCCGGTGGACCACCATGGCCACTTTCTTTTAAATTGACAAACATCATATGTGTAATCATGGCACAATTCAAACAGGATAAAAAAATAATTGGTCTCTCGCCGTTGACTATCGTGCATATGTTTTTCGAAATAAGATCCCATGGGGGATACCGGAGGGGGAGGGACTTCGCCACTCTGTACAATGGGGGAGAATAGAATTTAGTTTAGGGTGCTTTACAGTGTAGAAAAATGACACAAGTCTACAGTCATGCTAGCAGCTCTGTGAGGCTGTACTTAGGGGCAGTGGTGCTTTGGTTGATGCCTTTATTCGCCATGCAAAAGCTCAGAAAGATAGACCTTGTTCCGGAAAAAAATTACGTCACTTTTTTGCAGCGTAATATTCTCGTTCAGTGTCAAATTCTCATGACAAAAACAACAATTTATATATTCACGTGTGAATTAATCGCACAAAAAAAGCGCCCCTGATGTGTAAAGGCCTTGAGTGTGAATGTGTGACGTGTAATCCAACATGGTTCACAGCAGTGCTTCTGATGAAGCTGTGAAGCAGGCACTGACACTGCTCTGCTCCATCATGAACACGGCTTTCTGTGAACTAACAAGGCTCATCAATTTTGGGTTTGACCACATTTTGTTGGTTTTGTTTCCACACAGCCAAAACTTTAGTTTTCTGCTACAAGATGACACTGCTCACTGCAATTTACTGGTTTACTGAAACGCAGGTAGAAAACACAAATGAGCTACTGGTTACTTGCATACATAATTATCCATAATTATCTGTCATTATACTACATTATACGACATTATACCACTACAGGGTTGCACTCTTTTTTGCATACTGAAGAAAAAATGGACCACACCCATATTTACATACAGGCCACACCCCAATTTTCATACATTAAAATGAAAACATGGGCCACGCCTCTTGTGCATACTTAAAGCAGGATTGGTGCATATTGATGAAAGAGACAAACCGCACCCACATTTTAACATTCAAAAGAAACGAGCCACACCCTCATTTGAATATTAAATAGCCAATTGGAAGCTTTTGCATATTGAAAACTAGGTTATGCCCTTATTTGCATATGGGGGGTGAACTATGCTTATTTTCATATCATAATAAAAACTAATTAGGTCACAGTCCCACAGTCAGTCACACTGAGAGGAAAAAATTTAAAATAGGCCACACCCATGAGGACATTCTCCTGGAAGAAATAAATCAAGACAATTTTGTATGTAAAGTTTAAAATGATAACTTAAGCTAATAAGAACTCCATTACAAGTAAAAGTCCTTAAATCAAATCATAGTTAAGTGAAAGTACATAAGTATTATCAGCAAAATGTACTTCAACTTTTACTATCAACGCAAAAGTACTTGTTCTGCAGAAAAATGGCCCTGTGCGTGTTATTTTATTGGATTATTACTGATGCATTCATGTGTACAGTAAATAGAATTTTACTGTTGTAGTTGGTTGAGGTGGGACTAGTTTGAACTACTTTACATACAGTTTGTACAGGTCGTTTAGTGGTTAGTTAGTGGTTCCCAAGCCAAGAGTTGGGCCCCCTCAAAAGGGTCACAAGATAAATCTGGGGGGGTCGTGAGATGATTAATGGGTGTAGGAAAGAAGAAAAGTTTTGCTACACAAATTTGTAGTCATTTTTATTTTCACTAATCTTAGTTTTTTTTGTGAAAGGCTGTATAATTCGACCTCTTTTAGCATTGAATAGTTATGTAAATGAAACCACCTGAGATGTTAAGAGGGAAAAATCACTCTTTGGTGGAACTGCAACAACTCAGACTTCTGAAACATTGGACAAGGGGCCCCAAGTCAGGGGCCAAAGCCATAAAGGTTGGGACAACTGGTTTAATATATAATGCATTGTATTTTATAAGCTTTTTATGTCAATTCTTAACCTGGAAAGTAACGCTGTCAGATAATTGTAGCAGAGTAAAAAGTACAATATTTCCATCTGAAATGTAGTGGAAGTATAAAGATGCATCAAATGGGAATACTCAAGTAAAGTACAAGTACCTCAAATTGTACACAAGTGCAATACTTGAATAAATGTACTTGGTTACTTTCCACCACTGCTCTCCACCATCTTGAGTCTGCAGCTGCATCCCATTTCAGAAACTGCCTCCATGAAAGTCCACACTTCAAGCCCAGACATGTGAGAACGGGTCGATGCAGCTGTCCCATTCCAAACATTCCTCCAAACGAGGCCAAGAAATTCTGCCTTTTCTCCCTCACATTTGTACGCCCAAATCCATCACGCACACTCACTGGTGAATCATGAATTCAGGCCACCATCACCAACTCATAAAGTCGGCCATTTCCTTGTTCCTGGCTAACACCGGAGCGGTAAGTTCTGTGATAGGTTTATGTTTATGTCTGGACCATGTTCATAATCACAAGTATGTTTGTATTGTGCTGTTAGATGAAGGGGGGCTAACATGCTGGAGTGTTTGGCTTGTTGCTAGGTAATGTGTCTTAATAATCCCATGAGGGACGGATTATGGAAATGACGAGACATGAAAATAAAATATTCTTTCACTCGATACCTGCAAATGTCTAGTTGTGATGTTGCACTTCAACACAATGCACAACTGGCAAACAACACTTCTAAAGTGTCAGTATACATTTCTCTATCACATTGTGCATAAGCTTGTAAGGCCAGCAGCACATGCCACACAAAATCAGTTAGCGCATTACTTTGTTCGCAAATCCACCAGTTAAAACACACTTATTGATTTTTTGTGACGACTGCTGGTTAACTGAGATGATTAATGGGTGTAGGAAAGAAGAAAAGTTTTGCTACACAAATTTGTAGTCATTTTTATTTTCACTAATCTTAGTTTTTTTTGTTTAAGGCTGTATAATTCGACCTCTTTTAGCATTGAATAGTTATGTAAATGAAACCACCTGAGATGTTAAGAGGGAAAAATCACTCTTTGGTGGAACTGCAACAACTCAGACTTCTGAAACATTGGAAGTCTGTTAACATGTTAAACAGGATCGCCTGAATGCACCAGTGCTTTTTTTCTATGTGAGTCAAGAGCTCATGGTTGTGTTGGTTCATCTGTAGAGCGTCTCATGTGGGGAGGTTCCTGTCCTCTGAAGGACACACCTACATGTCATACAACAAGCCCCTCAGTCGCCTTTGGCCTGCTGTGCTTTATTCTGCCGCTCTCTGCACTGCAGTCCAACATCCTGTATGCAAGGGGAATTCCTCCTCAGTCCGTATGAGGACTCATAGTAAGTACAAAAAAAAAAAAAGGACTGTTGCATGTTGTTTTGGAATTGTAAAATTGACATGAATCGGAGTTCCCCTACTCCTGGTCTACATCTGTTTAAAAAAAAATCCTTCGTCACATGGAGGAGCAGTTAAGTATCCTGACTCATGCAATATTCAACACTTTCTCCCCTCATCTCCGAATCCATCTGCCTCACTTCTGGGTTCATCTCTGGGTCACGAGCAAGTCAAAGTCTTTTTCCAGTAAAATAATGGGCCTCATGCAAGAACCACTCACACTAACAGATTTACTCTTTTACAATTTTCTCTTACATATGAACGTACAAGTCTTGTATAAATAATAAAACACTAATTTGACCTGTATGATTTAGTTTAAATATACCAAATTTAACTCAAACTATGTTATCATCATTACGGCTGCCAATTGACAGAGTTCATTTTACATTTTAGGATTGTTTTTGACATATTCCAGCACAGTTTATACATTTCAGTAGTTTCTGGGAAAATCCTCTCACTCTGACAGCTTCCTCAGTGTCTTAAAGCAGGTCTCTGTACAGCAGTATCATCCTCTGTAAGAACACCTGACAATGCAACATCACCTACTGCAGGCTAGAATATTCTCTCATCTAATGTCTCCACGACTGTCACATAACCACCCCTCATATCAGTCATGGGCTGCTTCGCTTTAGAAAGACGTTTTTAGCATCTGGCTTCATATCAAATCATTCCCTCTTTATTTCTGTCACAGTACAACGCTGCCCTGATGACACGTTGACAGCTGTACTAGAAATATTGTGTGCGCAAGTCTTTTTATTGTTTGGTAGAATTTTTGGTAATGAAACATGCCCACACACTGAGCGTAACGGGCAACCTTATATGGCAGCTTTTGGGCCATCGATTATGCAACTTATGAAATCTAACGAATGCGCACCTCCTCATGAACAGGTGGCATTCAGCAGGCTGTGAGCGATTTACTACTTGTACGAGCAAACCTTGCAGAAAAAAGTAGAGCGTTTTAGGAAAATATGAAAATATTCTGTGTCTGTTTTAAAAGATTTTTTTCAGGGATTCAAACAAAAATGTTGATGTTTTTGTTCACCCAAAACTTAAGCCTGTTACACGTGATGCAGCTGCATGATTACATGATTACAGCATCTTTCAAATAAGTGATGAGCATTGCTGTCTTATTACACTACCACTGGGGGGCGCCAAAGTGGGAAATTTTCCAACTGCAGATGTAGTGGCTTTAATGTAACACGGAAACTGAGAACAAGATTCAGTTGCATGGTGGGTTCACCAGATAAAATACAATAAATCATGAAATTGATTAAATCAGGTGTGACAGGTGTAATAACACAAACATATGTGTTCTTTTATTTTTATAATTATCTTGATCCTTAAAGCCCAGTTCAGACCAAAGATTCGCGACGAGACGAAACCGTTTTAGAACGTCGCAGCGGTGTGAACTGGCCCGTCTCAGCTCGACTCAAGCCGGCTGATAGCGTCGCCAGTGTCTGGTTTTAGAACGTAAGGCATGTCACCCGTTTCAACAGCCAATCAGCTCGTAGCAAAGTCAGCCGGTCATCTTGACCTCTCGTTTTTTTTATGTTTTCGCGGTTATCAATACTAGAAACGCAACTGTAGCAGGTAACTCACTATCGTTGTTCGTATTTTAAGACACTACAAATGATATCCAGCTGCAAAAAACGTCTGAAAAGCTGGCAGTTACAACTGAAGTACAAATAGTTGTTACTATGGAAACGATACACCATCTAGTCTAGTCGCATTGGTGTAAACTGGCAGGTTTCAGAACGTTGCAGACTCGGCACATTGCAAGTAGTTGCAAGTTTCAACTCGTCTCGTCATGATTCTTTGGTCTGAACTGGGCTTAAAACGTGTCAATTGAAACACATGCAGAATTTAACACTCATTTAAACCGGGGGTAAAAAAAAAAAATAAAAAAAAAATTTTGACCTAGGTTGAGAATTTTGAGAAAAAAGCACAGTACAACCACAGGAATTTATTCAAGTATGGTTTGTCAATTTAAAGTGTTAACTGTAACTGAACTGATGAAAAATGGAATAAATTAAACTTAAAACTGGGGTGAGCTGGGACTATGATGAAGACATGGGCAGAGACTACTGACAGTGACTGGTGAGGGAAAAATAACTACCAAGAAAGATGTCATGCAAAGATTCTTACCTAAGCTGACTTTTCATGAAATTTTGTACATTCCATTTTGGATGAGCTGTGATGGAAACTTTAAATATCTAATCTCTGAGCAGGACATTGAGATGTCAGGACATTTGGTTTAGGAAAAAAACACAAACAGTTATTTCTTAGCAAATTATTAATGTGACTTACATGTTGGGATGAAGTGGGCAATTAAAATATTGGTACATTTGCAACAAAATTAAAACATTTGGCCTTAAAAGCAAAACCAAGAAAATACCTAAACTTGAAGAAGAAACTATGACAAAAGATTTGGAAGTCACACAAAGTCTTATTTGTATCACCCCACTCCGAGAATGAGCCTACTGCTCACAAGGATCCAAACTTTGAGGTAAATTCAAGCATTAAGCATCAATGAGCACACTTCCATCCTTCAAAAAGGAGCCGGATTCAAACTCTAACCATTAAATAAATAAAATGACAAAAGATGCTCCAAAATCACAAAGGTCATCCACAACATGCCCTGCATTAAAGTTATGGATGATCTACAAGCTTTCCGGGACCACATGTGGGAATGAGTGTGTCAAACTACATGTGGTTGGATCTTTGCTACTGTTGTATTTGCATGTGAGGATGCCAGAGGAAGGGAAAACTGTTGGAATTTTGGTCTTTCCATCGTGTGCGTGGCGTGAGCGTCAAGGCTTTGTTGGCTGGATGGACAGCAGGCTACCGAATTTGAAGTGCTGAATTACGGGGAACTTCTCCAAGCACTGGGAATAGGAGGAGAAAAAAAGAGAATGAGAAAAAACAAGCAAGCATTTGAACAAAGGATGGTTAAGGCCTCAGTATGCTTCAAACAAAGTGCCTGGCGGATCCTCCAACAGTTTCTTTAACCTCCTTCATGTAGACAGAATTGGGCAGGCAGCATCTGACTAATTTAGTAACTTTGTAAACTGACAATCTCTGCTCTTTTTTATTCTTCATGTAACTACTTTAGTCACTTTCTCTGTGTACAACTGAGTGCAACACCATGAATGCTTCCAAGGAAATACTGTCCTTAAGTGTGCGGCGTCACTTCATTCCCCCACAGTAACTGTGTCGAGTGACAATGGGCTACACACATACTTATAGACCTGGAGTTACATAGGTAATCTCTGTAAACAGATACCTGCATATGAACGCAGAATCTGTAGGCAAGGGACAAGATTTAGGTCTCGGAAGCGTTCTGGTTTCCGTTTATAGTTCGAGTAGTATTGACCAATCACGTTTGAGCGGGCTTTGGTTGCATGCAGGTAAACAGTCCGTGTGGAGAGCAAAAGAGGCAGAACTCATTGGCTGAAATGCAACCCTTTTTTAAAAATATATCTGGATTCAAATCGTTGTCAGATTATAGCCGAAGGGTTCTGAGATTGCTAATTGGACTGTAAACAATGACTGACACACGGAAGAGGAAGTCTTGGCCTGGATTTCCGTGATCTGGATATCCGCTGGCTACACCAGAAGCCCCAAAACATTGGCCGTTGCCCCCAGAGGCTAAATTGTCATCAGGCGATAGCTGATGGGTTCTGGGATTACTCATAAGGAGATGATTACTGGGACTTTAACGTTGTCTTCTCTATCAGCTATCTCTACCATCACCAGTAACTTGTAGAAAACACAAGCAGCCCAAGCTGACCAATCACAGTTGTTGCAACCTCCACGAGTTATCTCTGTAGCCACCATAGCCCTGGCGTAGGTGCTCATCAGCTATGGACGCTACATGCAGAGGCTCCAAAGCTATGCTGTAATCCCTTGACGCAAATTTATAAATCCCCCATAGGTCATGGGGAATAAGTTTGATCCTGTAACAATTTGGGTCTTATTTTTGCTGTTATGGGCATCATTCCTATCAGTAAGACAGAAATGATGGCCAAAACTAAGAAAATAAGATCAGAGTTGTAATAAAGTGACATTTTCTATTACTTCAGTATTATTTTCAGATACATTGGTTACTTACAATCAGAATTTATTAAGTGGACCAAATATAAATATCTTGTCACTCATCACTCAGGTTTGTTCCTAAAAAGGAGTTGCTATAAGCAGGTGCGGAAGTTGTGGCAGTATGTGGTTGTGTACACTGACTTTCCATTGCATGAGGTTTAGTGACAGGAAAAATCCTTGTCTTTAAAAACAGACACTCAGTGAAGCCCAAACCCCGAGAGTTAACCTTGACCTAAAGTGTTGCTGTTCACTCTTCCCTCTGGCCTTTCACTTTGAACATGTTCAAAATGGCCGTGGATCAACCCAGAGGCCCTTTGTGCGTACGGACACAGACCCAGTTTTGGGGAGCAGGGGTGGGGGTTTTGGGTGTCTGCAGTGGGGGTTGGGAGGCTGTGCTGAGGGAACACAGTGGATTTGAACTCTTGTACTCAGTCTGTGCAGTGACACCATCAGTGATGATCATCTGTGCAGAACTGGGGTGGAAAAACATGCCTCAGAGAACTTTGGTCTAAACAGATATTTAATCAATGAAAATGTGTACAATCATGTGCCTGTCAGTTGAAAAAGAAAACTAGTCTATTAAAATAGATTTCATAAACATTGCTGGAAAAAGTTATGGCAGACCCATTGATGATGCATCTCCTAACTTAGTCCACATTTGTGCTCTATATCGTAAATGGCTTCACCAGTGTTTTTATGTTTTAGTCCTCCTTACTTACAAATCACACTTTACATATGGCTGACTGTTTTCTACAACACACCCCAGTGTTTAAAGGATAAGTCTGATGATAGTCTGTATTTTTCAAATCCCATAAAAAGATCCAAACCAACAGTGAATGTATTGTGTGTGTATCACAGCCTGATATATCTTCTTCCTGAGCCATAGAGCTCCACTGTTGTCCAAAAACTATTAAAAACACACTGTTCCTTCATCACCATGAACACACACAATGGAGTTTATTTGGTTATAGTTATATCTCACATACACCGTCCTGCTGCCCCAAATACTCACTAGAGCACCAAATGTGGATTCATCCGCCACTGAAAATAGTACCCAACAAATGGACTATATCCTCCTGTTTGTGTAACATTTGGCAAAAACTACAACGACCAGCTGTTTAAGGAAATTAGTGCTCCTTTTTGAAAATGAAACTATAATTGTGAATCTTTTAGATTTATGTCTTTAGTGGGAACCAATGAGCTTGGAGCTGACAGTCACAGACAGGGTAGGGAAGTGTTGAGAGAGACTAACACATTGTTGGTTTTGGTGTTTTCATGAGATTTAACAATGAGAAAAGTATAGAATATCACCAGCCTTATCCGGTAAGCGTTTTTGAATGTGTTGCCTACCTTACAGGCAGTCTGGATTTTATTAATTTCCCTCAAGTATGTAAATGAACTTGTGAGACTTACAAAACTATACTTGACAACAATAAATCAGACATGATGTTCACTGCGATGAATTATTCATCTCAAGCAAGTTTCAAGTCTGTGCAAGTTGATTTTCTGTAGTGCAGTGAAATTAACTGAACCCAATAGCTGCCTGAAGAAAAAAACCCATACATGACTGGTAGTAAATGGGCTAAAATAAGCAAAAAATGCTAGTATGGGCCATTAAAATGTTTAGGTGAGAGCTGGGTGGCTGGTATTTTATGGACAAAACATGCTGTGGATAAGACATGTTGTGCAATTCTGTCCAAGTCAAGCTAACAGGTCTAACAAGTCCATCTACCAGTTTCCCTGAGCATGTGTCATTTCACACATTCAGTTTATGTTCCAAACAGGCGTCAAGTCCCCAGAACCGCCTCCTCTCTCTCTCTCTCTCTCACACAGAAAATGGTAGATTCGGCTCCTTCTAGGTCTAGTACAGCTCTCTGCCCGAAACCCTGTGTGGGGCCAGGAAAAGGGAGAGAGGAATGCAAGTCTGCTGATGGTTGCTCCAGGCTTGGAGGAAGGTCGGGACAGAGGGAGGGGAGGATTTAATGAAGGGAACGGCGGAGGAGGGGGAGGGAGAGGCAGACAGCTTGGCCCCTCAGCTCTTTGGGAAGACTCACAGGCTGCTCTGGAAAACACAGGATGTGGGCATGCAGGCGGGGAGAACGGGCTTAGACATCCCCCCAACCCCACCCCCAACCGCCCACACACACACACACACACACACACAATTCCATTCTCTCCATTCCTCTCTTAACCCTTTCCTGCCTCTCTCCTCTACTCTCTATGCCTCTATGTATATGAAATAATCACGTTAAAACAGAGAAATAAGTTTTAACTAATTTCTGAAATAAAGTCTGAAGTCCAAAAGCTCTGACTAGAAAAAAAATACACCTTCAAGCTGCAGTGTAACAAAATATGCTGGTACTTAAGCCATTTCTAAGGTGTAAACAAGGCTAGTGCGAGTGTCTCAATTGGGATACTTCCATTAGTACATATTGATGCAGTACACTGTGTACGCTATGTACTTACTTGCGTAGTGAGTGAATTTCAACACGGTAGTGTTGTCTCTAATCGAACACGGCCATTGTGCATTTACAGGAAATGACGATTGTTTCTTCTTTTTAATGGCGAGTTGCAGCCGGGCGGAGCATTATCACCAACATTTGACTGTGATTGTCGCCCGACAAAATATCTGCCGGTTGTTTGCTCACTTGACTTCAATTAAATTTTATTAAAAATAAATTAAAATGAACGTGCTTTTAATTTTAGTGCGGTGTTCATCATTACAGTCGCAACCATGGCCGCCATTTTCATAGGTTGATGGTCCCTCCCCTTCTGCTATGTAGCCAAGATGGCGACCATTGAGGGTGACAAGTGTGCAGCGTTCCACACTCAACTTTTTGACTGTTATGAGTACACCATTTGGGTACTCATTTTGCCACAGTTGTCAGTGTGAACGCACTTGTGCACTCAAAGTAGCAAGTGTAAGTACGGAAGAACGCTAATTGAGACACAGCCTAAGAGTCTATAGCCAGGCTAGCGGCTCTGTGAAGCTGTACTTCCTCACAGCAGTGCTTTGAGCTAAATGCTAACACAGGGTTGCCAACTCACGCTTTCACGTTCTGTCTCATGCGCTCATGCTGCCGAAACAATTCTCATGCCAAAACACCGCGGCAGCAACATACATGAACAGGCGAACGGACGTACCGTTGGTTACGTAGTGTAACCCCCATTCTATGAGT